>CM071857.1:4865000-5010000 GCA_036507275.1 Sicyos edulis | reverse complement strand
CGGGCATATTTGTATTTTGAGATTAAATATATTGCTAACATGTATATAATGTTAGCAATCATATAAACTTATCAAAGAGAAAAGCTAAAAAACTTTATGAAATGAACTTTATAAACATAACTGGAAGTTTCTAAAAGTGTCCATGCATAATAACTTTATGCAACTCAATCAAAAGAAAAAGAAGGGAAAGTTACAAAACACATTTGATCTATATATAATCGTAAAACTTTCCCAATATAGTTTTGTAGCGGAAAACATCGTAGATCGAGATAAATTTTATTGGTTAAAATATCATTTTGGTCCCTCCACTTTATTATTTGTTTCATTTTGGTCCCTCAAGTTTGAAATGTTCAAAAGAAAAAGAAGGGAAAGTTACAAAACACATTTGATCTATATATAATCGTAAAACTTTCCCAATATAGTTTTGTAGCGGAAAACATCGTAGATCGAGATAAATTTTATTGGTTAAAATATCATTTTGGTCCCTCCACTTTATTATTTGTTTCATTTTGGTCCCTCAAGTTTGAAATGTTCAATTTTAGTCCCTCGACTATTGCATTTGTCCAATTTTAGTCTTTCAACTTTCAATTGTCCAAATTTAGTCCCTCAACTTTTGATTAAACTTAAAAATAGTCCCTACCTTCATTTAATTTTCACTCACTTCCATCTTTCTCCCTCCTATTCAATGTTTCTCTCTCTCTCAAATGCATCATTGTTTTTCTCTCCCCCTTTTTTATTTAATCTTCTTTCAAATTTGTTGATATCCAGGTTAAATGGATGATAATAACATGAATTAATATTGATTTCTCTTCTTCGATCTAAAGCAGCATCACCAAATAATTGGAGGATTCCATTGTTACTTGATCTGAAAATTAAAGTTGAACTGAAGAAATATTTTCATAAATAAAAACAGGTTGGAAATTTTATGGGAAAATTTTACCGATGTCAAAATATTTGCCATGAATTTATGGAAAACGTTGCTGCGGTGAAACAACCAAAAAGAAGATTTTGAGATTGCAAGTATGGGTGGACGTTGGTGAGAAGGTGGTAGTGAAGCAATAACTCAAAAAAAAAAAAAAAAAAAAATCGAAGAATTCAAACATTTGTGAGAAGTTGCTCTGTTTTTTTTTTCGGGCACCAGAACTTTGTACACAAAATATTCTGCTTAAGAGCACACTGGACTCTTTGAATGTGAGTTTTAGAGTTGAAGTTCAACACAAAAATAGAGATTTATCAAAATCTAATGGTTAGCTTTAGAAATTCCATAGTAGGGCATATGAAATTAATTCATGTTATTATCATCCATTTAACCTGGATATCAACAAATTTGAAAGAAGATTAAATAAAAAAGGGGGAGAGAAAAACAATGGTAGATTTGAGAGAGAGAGAGAGAAACATGGGATAGGAGGGAGAAAGATGGAAGTGAGTGAAAATTAAATGAAGGTAGGGATTATTTTTAAGTTTAATCAAAAGTTGAGGGACTAAATTTGGACAATTGAAAGTTGAAGGACTAAAATTAGACAAATGCAATAGTCGAGGGACTAAAATTGAACATTTCAAACTTGAGGGACCAAAATAGAACAAATAGTAAAGTCGATGGACCAAAATGGTATTTTAACCAATTTTATTTTATAAATCGCCTAAATATCAAAAGCAGCATCGCATTTTCAAAAGAATATAAATTAAAGATAACACTTAAAAAGAAAAGAAATCAAAGATAAGAAATTAAGAGAACACTTGAGAGAAGAGAAATTGGAGTGATCATGGAGAAATGAAAATTAGGGAAAAAATATAAAAAAAATTGATTATTTATGTTTGGAGGGAAGATAATAATTGTGGAGAAAATAAAATAATGAATATAATGGAGTGAAAAATAAAAATATTGGTATGAGAATAATAAAAAATTAATTTTAGAAAAATACAATTAGAAGGAAAATGATTCTCCATAGTCCAAACAACGGAATCGTCCCCATTCTTATTTGTTTTTTGTGGCGTATACTTATCACAAGGGGATGTTTGTTTGACATATTTAAGAAGAATTTACTAACTTCAAATTACATAAAAACAAAATTTTTTTTATAACCACTTAAAATAACTTTTAAATTCTAAAAATTCATTTTTAATTATTCATTTATAACTACTCAAAATAATATATAGTTTTTAATCATTCATCTCTCACCCTTCCAAATAACTCATTCATAACTAATTTTCTTTAAGAATTCAAAGTAAATTTATATCTAAACAAGTTTTAACTCTACTTCATCTGCATAAAAATCATATCCTAGCTATCAAAATAACTTCTAAAACTAAATAGTGAACCAAATCCTCATCCAAACACCTCTTAAATAATTATAAGTGGTTTATTTAAATAAGGATAAAAATGGAGAATTGGCATGCAAAGATCTTGAAAATAGAGAGAGAGAAATATAAGAAGAGGAAACCAAAACACACTCTCATCTTCTTCAATCCTTCTGTTGCTTCTCTCCTTTTTTCACTTCATTTTCTTTGTCAATCACTTTTCTCTGCAACTCCCGCCGATGATCGAACATCCCAACGCCGCCGCCGCCGATGACGACTACGACATGGACGACGGCATGAGATGCAGTTTCCATCCTTATCGGAGCAACCATGGAGGGATCTGCGCTTTGTGTCTCCAAGACAAGCTCGGTAAATTAGTCTCTTCCTCTTCTCCCCTTCCTCTCCGACCTTCCTCTTCCTCTTCTTCCTCCACCTCCTTCAGATCTGACTTCGCCGCCGCCAACTCCGGTACCGGCGCCGGTTACTCTGCTGCTTCGTCGGCGAGATTTGGGCCTGAAAATCGAGGTCACTGCCAGGATCATCACACGGCTAGGACTAAAATTACTTTTCTGTCTAAGAAGAAGAAGCAGCCGGAGGTGGGTTTCCGCCGGAGCAAATCGACCACCGCTCCCACGAGAGGGAAATTTCAAGATCCGTACGACGGCAAGGTTCATACCCATAAAAACAGGGGATGGATTTGGTCTCTGTTTGATTTCTCTACTAAATCCAATTCTTCCAAGAAAATCGATCACAGTTCCAAGATCGCGTCGGTTTCTACAGCCGCGACGTCGGTGAAGCAGAAGGAAAAATGGGCGGAATCGATTAAGGATTTATCCGGCGACGGTACGGCGGAGGACGACGAAGGTGGCGGTGAGGATAGTCCGAACAGCAGTCACGCCACCGCCTCGGTCTCCGAACGGAAGGTGTCGAGATCCAGATCCGTCGGGTGCGGCAGCCGGAGCTTCTCCGGCGACTTCTTCGAGAGAATCACCGGTTTCGGCGACTGTACGCTGCGGAGAGTGGAGTCGCACAGAGAGGGGAAACTTAAAATAACCTCCTCCGCCACCGCCGCCGTCGCGGCCGTGCAAGACGGCGGCGACAGCAGTGAGTGTCTGAATGAGCGAGTGAAATGCGGCGGAATCTTCGGCGGGTTCATGATCCAGACATCGTCGTCGTCGTCCTCCGCCTCATCGACGTACTGGGTTTCATCGTCCTCCGGCGAGGAAGCTAGGTTTCCGGCGTACGGGCAGCGGCGGAGCAAGAACAGAGGGTGGGCATTTGCAAGTCCGAGGAGAGCCGTGGCCAAGCCGGCGCCGCCGTCTTCAACATCGGAGAAAAATTCAACGCCAAATTTGGACGCCATTCCTTCATTTCCGGCTGTAAGAATCTGAACATAACAATTATCAAATTTACAGTTTCAAATATGAAATTAAGATGATCTACTTTTAATTATGAAATCCATTATATTGTAAATCAGGTTGTTGTTATTGAGGCTTTAGGGGAGGCGTTTTGTTTGTGTATTTTCGAATATTGTTGACTGCCGTGACCGGTGGGTCCGGTTATTTTTGTTTTTTTTTTCATCTACTAGATAACTGATAAATAATAACATAGATTTATTTTCCAGTTACTATTTAAATTATTGAATCAAATTTCATGCACTTAATATGTGATATTTATGTAATTTTATTTTTAGTTTGTCGGTTGAATTTGGTATGCCTCATTAATTGATTTATAAATACTCATTTAAGTATGGTAGATTTATTTTTATCTCCATGTAGCAATCTAAAAAAAGTTCTTGTATAATATTCTAATTTAGTTTTAGTGATATGATTGCCATTACTAATAAATCACCATTAGTTTTAGTGATCTTTTAGAGGGAGTTAGTTTTCGTTGTAATTAAATGTTATAAACTCAGATGTAATTAACGCGTATTTATATAATATAACCTTTTGATATGCTATAGTTATTTATTTTCTTCGTATTATTTATGTACTAATGTGGCCTTGGTGGAAGTCATTTAAATAATGATGGTTGTGTTATCTTACATTATGAGGTGTCCAGTGAGTGAGAACACAAAATTTGGATCTATTCTATGCTTAGTTGGTTAAATACTCTTTGTTAATTGGTTAAAAGTTCTTATAAAAGTTGGCATTTTATAAGAATAAAATATTCCAATGGTCACGTGCGTCACATGTTGCATAGTACTGAACAGTGAGGATTTCGAGCACTTGGTGGGCTGGGCTCAACTATGGACCTTGATTTTCTCTTCATTGAATGCTCCTTTAATAATATTCATTTTAAATAAATAAAATCTTGGGGAAAATGCATTTGAATTTAAATTATTGAAATGTATGGGTAAAATTGTTTAATTTTAGAACATAGGTATTACTTTGAAACTAGATTTCAAGCTAAGATACTAAAAATATAATTTTTCCTATCGTCTTTAACATAATCTCTCATGGAAAGTTTAAGTCTCATTATGTTCTTTGACTGATCTAATTTCACAAATTATTTATGGGTTCTGTTCTTAAATTTTTTGGTCATAAAAATTCAGAACTAAAAGCTCAAATAAAATATTTTGAAAGTTCAAAGCAAGAATTGAAAGTTGAAAGATATTCATTTTATACTAATTGATAATAAGAATAATAATTCTATAATCTTATAGACTTTGTAAGGTTTTCTTTCAATTTCAATGTAGGATAAAATAAGTATCTTACGACAGACTTCTTAAAATGACACACCTTTAAATACACCAATTTTGAGTTCAATTCAAATCTATAGATTGATCATCTATTTCAATTTTATGTGTTTTGATAACCTAACAAATTAGTATAGAGTTTCATTTTAAAAACAATTGATAATGATAATAGTAAGTCACATTATTTTATGTCGTGCGATTTCTCACTCTTCTAATACAAAATCCTCAACTGTTGGAAAAAAAAAAAAACAAACTTGTTTCATGTTTGACATGTTATAAGTGTCTATTCTATTAAATTAAGAATTTGGATGTGTCAAAATAGAGTAATAGCTCAACCTGATAATACGGATTCTCAAATTCAAAATTGGGATGCCGATAAAGATGTAACCATTGCACTCATAATCCATTCACTACTATAATTTTTATTTTTATTTTGTTGAATGCATGTGTAAAAACTAACATAACCTTTCTGGATCCAATATCTGAATAGGGTAAATAGACACAGGAAAATAAAAAAAAAAAGTTTTAGCTTATAAAAACAAAATATCAATTACTAAATATAATTTGAAGTTGAAAAAATTTAAAGAAAAAGAAAAGGACAGGGTCTTGGGAATCTGTACAGAAGAAACGCAGAGTGATAGTGGCTGAGAGCGAAATCCCTTCTTCTTCTTCTTCTTCTTCTTCCCAAAACCTCAACAACAAAACAACAATGAATCGCGACTCCAAGCGAAGCAATCCTGGACCGATAATGGTGAAGTTCGAATCCGAGGATCGGAAACCCTCATCTGCCGCCGCCGCCAAGAAAATCGTCATCAAGAGCGCCGATATGTTCGGAGAAATGCAGAGGGAGGCTGTCGACATTGCCATCGCCGTAATAACCACCGCTTTCCGTCTCCGCTTCCAAATTCTAATCCATTCCGCAACACTAATTGCTTCTGAATCTGTTGAGTTTTTTGTTTTCTTGTTTAGGCATTTGAGAAGCATTCCGTCGAGAAGGATGTCGCCGAGCAGATCAAGAAGGAGTTCGATAAGCGCCATGGCCCGACCTGGCATTGCATCGTCGGTCGTAATTTTGGTAACCGTATTTCACTCTTTTTGTTGAATCTCTACCTTCTTGCTTCCTGTTTGGTTCGAATCGTTGTAAATCTGTGTTGCTTTAGTCTCTTGGAAATGATTCTGGTACTTCGAGTTGAATCTATTGCTGAAATGGAGATCATTAGCTTCACTATTGTTTCAGGCTCCACCTCTTAGTAAGAGCTAGATTTGTCTTCATAGGTAGTGTTATTTACATTGAAATTGCATATATTCCTGCATCACGGATTCAACATACTGAATCTGCTTGCTAGTTCTCGGCTACACAAATCGTGTCTACCAAAATCAATCAAAGGATGCAAGTTTAATATGAGAGAGATACGATTGTTTGTTTGGAACTATGCAAGTTGAATATTAGGGACAAACACCAATTAGTTTTGAATAGTTCTTTTGAGTTCAAATATTCCCATTCTTTATTTTGTTTACAGTAGAATATTTGGCTGCCGCAGATAACCAGAATTTTGACTTAGTTTTGCTAGTCATTTCATAATTCAACCGAAGTATTAATGCTTTTAATTTGCAATGTGGTCTGGCACTAAGTCCCTGTGATAGTCTCTTTAGCAATTTTTGTTGACCATGACTAAGTATGATATCTGTTTGCACAGTGAAAGTAGGAATCAAACAAAACATACTGTTTCATGTTCAATTTAAGCTACAAATGCTCAGTTCTTGGTATTTATGGGATGCAGGGAGGTGATCTGCAACTTCTTTTTTCTTTGTGCTGTTACGGAAACATACAATTCTAATAGGCAAAGAATAAAAGACTGATCGCTAATATAAACTTTCAAAGTAAACTCTTTTTATCATGCCATTCTTAGATTTAGAGCTGAGTGCCAAATGCTTTGAGCATAAGTGGTATGTAACCTGTAAGTGGGTAGTGCTTTCTCTCGAACTTTCCATTACGCTCGTGTCCGGTGGTATTAGTGATCCCTAGTTTTGTCTTTTTGGTTGAGCGAACTTAATCATTGAAAATATACTCCTAGTTGTAAATATTGCAATTCTCTTGTAGTTAATATGTTTGCAGATGAAAAGAACCTATAGCTCTAGTTGTTGGCTTCAGACTCATAATTTTGGAAATTTCGAAGAACTAGGCTCCATTATCTCGTTGGATGTTGCAGTGCATTGTCTTGTTCTTGATTATTCAGTTTTACTCGGGGTTCTATTTCGTTAGTTTTATTCCTGAATTACATATGTTTTGACAGTTCTCCTAACTTACATTAGTATCTCAGATGGTTCTCTTTTTTGTTTTTTTATTTTCCAGGCTCCTATGTGACACACGAGACAAACCATTTTGTTTACTTCTACCTGGATCAAAAAGCAGTTTTACTTTTCAAATCTGGTTGATGATTGTTGGCCCCTTGACAAAGATGCCTTCCAACCACTTTGGCAAGCCTGCCATAACGATGCTATGACAAGTTCTTGTATGTATAATCTAAGTCTGTTGCCCATTATGTAAATCACTGGGTGTAGTTTTCTTTATAATAACTAAATATATCACTGGGGAGTAAATTAAATGGTGAAACAAGAAATTCAATGTGTCATTTACATAAATGTAGCATTTTCTATATAATAACCATCGGGCTTAGGAAAACTAAGAGGTGATGAGTTTAATCCATGACGGCTACCTAATTAGGAATTAATTTCCTACGGAATTTCTTGACATCTAATGTTGTACGGTCAGGCGGTATGTCTCATGAGAATAGTCGAGGTGCGCGCAAACTAGCCCAAACAATCACATATATAAAATAAAAAGGCTTCTTTGTCGATCTCATTTAAATAGAAGGTTGTGGTACACAACTATTATTTCGTTTTATTTTTATATGTGTGAGTATTCAATTCTGCTTAGTTAGGTTGTTGTTATGAATTGAACTCATAACTTTTTGGTATTTAAAAGATTTTCCTTGCCAATAGATTAGATGGTTCTAAAAGAAAGCAAAAGTCTCCAAGGGGTGGTCTAGTGGTTCAAGACTTGAGCTTTGACGGTATGCTCCGTTCAATGTCCCAGGTTCAAAACTCACTTGTGACGTTGCTCTTTCGATGTTTCCGGTGTTTGGCCTAGGGACGTACGGGTGTGGTTATCCTTGTTTCAGAAAAGATGGAAAAAAATAAATCCTGGATCATTGGCCCAATGTCTCTTGAAAATTTTGTCATTATGTCTTGATAGATGAGTTTATGGTGAGTTTTGGGTTCTAGTGGTTAAATTGTCAACTACTGGTTCTAAAACATGCCTTGAAACTTAAAGAGTAAAAGCACCATTGTGGTACAAGATAGGGTGAAGTAAAAGGAGTAGAGAGCAGACTGGAATCTTGAAACAATAAGAATTTTGTGTACCATTGCTGAGGAGTTAAAGCTTTTTTTTTGTTCTTTTTTTCTCTCTTTGGTAATTAAGAAATGAGATTCTGCAGCATATTTCAGTTGATTCCTTACTATTAATTCCTTTTATTAATATAATATTTTGCTCTTACACAGCTTAGCAGACCAACCCTCAAAACTTTCTTAGGCAAGGGAGGAACTTTGTGGCCTGTTTGGTTAATTTGCTTTGAAAACTTTGGTTGAGTGTGTTATAGAGATCATTTTTATGTTTAATTATGATTGACTTTGAAGTAAATTCTTCAGTTATTTTTAAAATAGGACATCTGGCAGATTAAGAATAATAATAATCCCAAAAAACAGCTGACCACATCTTTTTGTGTAATCCTCATAAATTACAACTAGACTTAATCGATTTTAGTGTTAATGTTTAAATTTCATTGATTTAAATTCTACCCTAAACTGAAAGAAGTGTCGTGGTTTAAATCCGTAGTTAAATTAATTGTGCAATTAGTAGATTAGTTAAGTTTCTACTTGATTGGTGGCACTGCCTATTCACTCGGACAATGCTCTATGTAAGATTTGTAGTTCCTCTTTTTTGGAGTACTAATAAATAGTTGGATGAGACTGGTGGTAGGTGTTCAAATGCTTAAATGTAGTATAGTTTGTTATTGAAAATTGTTGAAGGTAGTCAACTCAGTTTTATATTGTTGAGTATATGAGAAAGAAAATACATTGAGCATTAAATTATAAAATGTATTTCAAATATGTATCCTGTAGATACAAGCATACATCAAATACGATTTCTTTTTTAAAAATAAAATATTTTACAACAATCAGTATCTAGTAGATAGAAGCATACATCAAATACAATTTCTTTTTTAAAAATAAAATATTTAACAACAACGTGTCGGTAGAGATTCGAACTTTCAAATTATTAATTGAATGTGCATGCTTTAACCAATTTAGGTATAATGTATGCACATTTTGTTCATCAAATGGCAATATTCATACTTATTGAAGTTTGAAGCTTTTTTTTAGAACAATAGACTTAGCCAATTTTAATAATCGAACTTTTAGGTTGGCAAAATAATATTTTTGAAATTAAAATTGACTCGAGGCGAAATCAACTCACTCATTTAACTTCTAACTCGATGCCTTAAAAATAAAAATTCAATCAACTGTTTAAAAAAAAAGAATAATAATAAATCAAATAGTCGTACTATCAAATAGTCGAGGTGAGTGTTGTGTTGGAATCGACCTGGACAACTACTTGTGATGACCTTCTTCAATGGAAATACATCTTTTCACTTAAACCAAATTAGTCCTTTCAACCACCAATATTCGACACTAATTCACCTAATTTGAAAGAAGACTTTCTTTTTTAACAAGGTTTATGAGAATTTATTTATTGGACTAACTCAAGTTTGGATGAAATATTTCCCAAATTTTTTTATTAAACAAAAGTTGACATAAAACCATCTTGAACTCTCATAAAACTTCAAGATATGATATTACTTCTATTATAATGATTCATAACGGTTATATCCAAACAAAAAAAATATTTTTTTTGCACATTCCCTCATTGACACAACTATTTATGATTCTTCTATTCAAATAAAGTCTTATCTTCATTTAACTTTTTTTCATAACTATTATCCCTCATTTCCAAAATTGTCTATCCAAATATAGTTGAATTTCTTTTTTAAAGAAATAAATTTATAGTAAATCATTTAAGATAAATTCTTAAACTTCGTCTTTTTTTAAGATCTTAAAACTCCTAGTTAAAACTAAATAATACTCTATGTGTTCTTAGATTATATATTCAAATCTTCTCATTTCCAATATTGATGTTGAATTACAAAAAAAAAACCGATAAATATTAACTATTAAATACAAACCTTTCTGTTTTTAAAAAAAAAAATAAAAAATACAAACCTTTCTAATTATCTAAAATACTAACATCAAAACTTAAAATGTGTATATACAATAATAATAAAACAGGGTAGAGAAAAGGATGAGAAATACCTTCTGTATGACGTTTTTGCGAAGATATTTTTTTTCTCCCTCCTTCCACATTCTCGACTGCAATTATACATTTCTATCTTGAATTATATATTGTAGCTTGTGGAGTAATATTTTAATTATCATAAATGCATGTCGATGACTAAAAATTAGAAATTTAAATTTTTAATTTGTTAAACTTTCACGATCTCACGTTAAAAGGGTAAAAACAAAAACTTTTAGAACCAATTAATTTTGATACTATCTACTACTATATCAAATTTCAATTGAGATGTCCATACCATCTAAAAATATTTTAGCTATATTTATAATCAAACTAGTCGACACTAATCATGTTCTCATTTCTCAATTATGTCCTCAATACACTTCTAGTTTGAAGAGATAATTATAAACTTCAATTTTGTCACAATTGTCACTGATTGAATCATTCTAAAACTAAAAGCAGTATTCATCATTTCAAAAGTTATTCCAAGTACAACATTTTGAACGATACGAATATATAATGCATCTAACATTTTAAGTTTTCTGCACTTGCAACTCTATCTATTTTTTTTTTTTCCTGAAACAAGGTAGTCATGCCCGTCCCTAAGCCAAGCATTAGAGAAATGAGCGAAGCTTGCAACTCTAACTATTTGATAAAACTATTAACTCAATCTAACCAAAATTTCTTCTTTTTATCTGACCAACCCAAAGTATATATACAAATAACATATGAGCTCTTTAGTGTCCTAAGTTGTAGAGTTTGGAACAGAAGAATCAAGCAACAATTTAAATTTGAGAATCTTATGTACTGCAGCAATGGGTTTCAACTCCTTCCTTGGAGCAGGTTTTGGTTCGGCTGTTTCGGCAGCGGGACGATTTGTTTTAGACAGTCTAGCTTCTTCTTCAACCATGGGGACTTCCTCTGCAGAACGGAACATGACTTCAGTGTTAAATGGGGGTTTGCAATTGTTGGTTGATATAATTAAATTTACCCCAATCCATCAGCTTAGGCTTTTGGATTGATTGGTGGTTTAATATAATTCAACAACAATCACTAATGAAATGTTTATGCAAAACATATTCGACATTTCTAAAGTTCGAAAACCAAACTAGCTTCCTTCCATGGTTCAATGAAGGAATCGAAAACTCGCCTAGAGAGTTTAGGAATCAAATGGTTAACATTTCCTTTGTAGATCTATAGGGCCAAGTTGGTTCAAATGATGATTTGAAATAATCTGACTGACTGGATAAGATATGTATCTTATATTTACAAAGTAATGTAATAAAATGAGGTTGCTCACCTTCCCCAAAGGTAAGACATGTGCCAATTGTTTCTTCATATTCTCCCACCTAAAAAAGAGAGAACAAGTCCTAGTAAGAACATAAAATGTGAAAGACCTAATAAACTAAATTATTTCTATGTAATATCTTATAAAGAACAAGTATTTTGATACCAAAGTTAAATAAATTTGCTAAAAGTCTAACAAAATATTCATGCTTCATTTAAAAAACAAAAACATAATTCACAGCACATAGAAGACACAATTTCACCTAGATATTAGATAAATCATAAATAACTCAAGCTGGCAGTGAAACCCAGGTTCTTCTCAAACAGAGAGGCAGACAGAAGATAACTTCAGAACAAATAAACTGCAAAGTGGAAAAATGTGCAGAGCTCAGTATTAATTAAAGACTTACCAACTTAATTTTATCACATATAGTCAACAGTGGATTCATGGTGTCCAAATCCTGCAAAAACAAATTAATCAAATCTTTAAATAGACTATACAGATTGATAAAATGCTTGCCCAAATACATACATAACATTTTAAATTTAATTCTTAAAGCTCCCTCACATAATGATCAAAACCCTTATCAAACCCTCAACAGGATACACCAAGAAAATACAAGTTCTGTCTAGGTCTTGGATCTTATAAAAAGATCAGTTTATTTTGGAAAGAAACAAATCTTACTTTAAGTAGTTGTGAAGATTAGTTTTTACTTGATTGTAACAAATGTGATTTGCTCTTCTTTTCCTCAAATCTAAATAATTTATGAACTGGGGATTACCCATCTTTATTAATTAATTTTTAAATCCTTTTTTTTTTAAATCTAAAAATTGAAGCTTCCTCAGTGTTTTCAAGGCCATCGCCTTTCCTCACCTATGGCCATCACCTTGCACATAGGCAGGCATTGCACCTCTAACGTAGCTAAGAATTGAAAACACTGAGCTTCCCTCCACTATTACCGATGTAACCAAATCCGTCCCAATACAAGGCATTGGGGAACATAAAAGGAATGAAGACATATGAGGTGTACAAATTAATATTACAGGTGAATCTCGAACTTACAACCTTAAGAGGAGCACAACTCCAAAGCCCAAGTCTTCTACCACCGCACTGTCCCATTTTTAATCAATGTACAATATGAAGTAGCAAACTTTGGAAACGTAAAGCAAGGACTTACAAGTTGGAGGGGTTGGCATGGAGCACTTAAGGAAGTGTAAATTTGTAAGGTTACAGATACAAACATTCAATGAACGAAACATTATATGGGGCATTCGTACAACGAATCAAAATTCTGTAAAATACGTATATGTGAAATTAATGAAGATTTCTATAACCTGTTAAAGTAATGAACATTTCAATTTGAACTTCACCATTATAAGTTGAAAGCAGACAATGAGATATGGAGAAAAATTCATAGAGCTTGAAATCAGAAACATACAGATAGAACAAATGGGGCATTGGGTGGAATGTTAAGTAGCGATACATCACCAAGATCGAGCAATACAAATTCTTCGTCCTCGCCATTAGAAGGAGAATCAACTCTAGTTTTCTCCATGTTCCTTACAAACAAACAAAAACAAATCGAATTAGTCAGTGTTTCAGTGATCGTTCCTCTCAGGGGAAGAGAGATTCAAAACAGGTTCGAGTGTTTACCGAACGCGGCGGTGGCGGCGGTGACCCGCCGGTGGGTGTTTCGAGGCCGTGCGTGAAGCTCCGGTTGAATAAACAACAGACAAAGTTTCAATTCTACAAAATCGAAGCGAGAAAGAGGTTAGATCTGGCCAGAGAATAGGCGAAGGGGTGGTTCCCGGACGGATCTGGCCGGAAAAGCGAAGCCGGTGAGACCACGCAGCTTCGGATTTGCAGGCGGTGAATCGCGGCGTAAAGAAGAAGAACCCAATGAATTTTACCACTGATATTTGAATCATTTTTAATATAACATTTTTTTTATCTGAATTAATGAAATAATATTTATAAACCTTTTTTTAGATCATTTATAAACTTATTTTATTTCATAATAAATGAAACTTTTAAATTGCGTAGATTTTGATAGTTAGGGTGTGTTTGAAACACCAATTTAGTTATGATAAACGTAAGATGATTTTTTTTTGGGAAATTGTACTATCTGTTTTAGAAAAATAATTGCAAACGTGTTCAAATCTCAATTTATTTGCAACAATATTTTTTCATTCTTTTTTATTTAAATCAAACAATTGTTAGTTACTATTTTACCCTTCTTTTATTATATTTTTCATATTCATTTTACTTCCAATTTATGTTTCTTTTCCTGCACTTTTTCACGTTTCTTTATCTTTCTCCCACCGACTTTATCTTTCTCCCACCGACTTCTAAACCCATCTTCTACGATTTCTTTGATTTTCAGCGATTTCTGGTGGTTTCCATCAATTTGTTTTTAGTTTTTTTTATTTTCGGCGATTTTTGGTGCTTTCCTTCGGTTTCTTCTTTTTCAGGTGGATTTTCCATCAATTTGTTCTTGGTTCTTAATTTCTTATTGTCCAAAATCACACGGTTCCAATTTTTTCGATGATTTTTCTTTAGATTTCTTCAATTTTGTGATTTAGACTTTGTCAATTTCTGTTTCGTCTATTTTGTTGGATTTCTCTATTCGTCGATTTATGTTTCATCAATTTCGAGGTTTTTATTTGGAAATCTCTATTTCCAAATTAGAAAGTGATTTGGAAATCTGTGTTTCCAAAATCTGAGGTTTTCTGGTGAATTAATGTTCTCTGAATCCTGCATTTTCTGGAGTGTTGGTGATGAGTACTGGTTTTTTTACGTGATGTATTTTATGACTTTATAATTTGTATATTGTATTATATATTGTATTATTGCTTTTCATTGCTATTAATTTTGTGTTAACTATTAATACTGTATATCTATTAATATTGTTTCACTTTGTTAGGTTGTTATAATATGTTTATGTTGTTAACCATTTTATACATACCTAATTCATGCAGGTATTTGGATTTCTTTTTTATTTATAGGTTGTATTATATTAGTATTACTATAGTAATTATGTTTACATACTGTATTAATGTATGTATTAATATTGTCCTCAAACAGGCGTTACCTATTGATACTGATTAATTTCAAGTTGTTTATGCAACTCATCAAAATATAGTCAATATTAGAGAAAAAAAAATGCACATGTCAACAATATGCTGGCCTAGTATTCCTTCACGGTTTTGCTAGTTATTGGAATGTACCTCAAGACATCAAAGATACCAAACCTTTGCCTCCTTCAACAAGACGCCCCATTGGTAGACCGAAGAAACAAAGCATGAAAACAAAAGTTGAAATGAAGCAAAGAGTTATGTGGACGTTGTAAAAAGTTTGGTCACAATAGAAAGACATGCATAAACCTTTTTTCTCAGTAGCATTTTTTTTCTTTATTGTATTTCATATTGGTAGGTGTATTGCATTTGTTCACATTCTTTCGAACATGGTATTAATAGTTAATCCAATTTTTCCAAAAAATAATGAAACTGTGTAAGTATTACTTTTGGTACTTATTTATAGTTTTTCATATAAGAGAACGAACAAA
The DNA here is from genome assembly GCA_036507275.1 of Sicyos edulis. Lineage (NCBI taxonomy): Eukaryota > Viridiplantae > Streptophyta > Magnoliopsida > Cucurbitales > Cucurbitaceae > Sicyos > Sicyos edulis. The sequence continues at coordinate 4,994,741 of CM071857.1, read as the reverse complement.
TTTAAGAATTCTCAGATCTGCATAATCCAATTTTGTGGCTCTAGTTCGTTGTGAGGACTCTCAACTTTGCAAACTGTTCTCTACAGCTCTAGTTACCATTTTATTTTTATGTGTCATGAAAACCTGTTATAAGACAACTTTGCAAACTTGCTATAAACTTTGCAAACGGGAAACTTGGCCAACATTGCCATTGTTTTCATTCTTTAAAAAATGTTAATAATAAATACCATATTTATGATATCCAATTTGAAGCCAAGCCAGTTCTAAACGTACTATGCTAAAAAGTATGAGCATTAAAATAGTGTTCCCAAATATATTCCATTATATCAAAAGGTATGAACAATAAAGTTGCAGCAAATATTTTCAAACGAGATAAGTAAGACAATTAAACCTTAAATGTCTTTAATAAAAAAAAAAAGAATTAAATTCTAAAGTTGTGACATCATATTAAAATTGGATGATCAGAATATAATCATAAGTGTCTTTCACTTTCTCCATTGAACTTTTCTTCATTTTTTCTTTTGATGAGCCAAACTTAGATGCGTAAGGAGACTATAGGCGAATATAAACTATTTTCTTCTTTTTCGTCCTCTACATCATCTTTTTTTCCTTCTTCGAAAATCCCTTATCCTCGGAGAAGTCAATTAAGACCTAATTCAGTAATAAAAGTTCAATACATATTTCAAAAATCTCATACACTATTAAACAATCAATACAAATTTAAGAATCAAATACAATATTTTAAGTTCAATACAAATTTAAGAAAATCTAATATATTATTAATATAATACGGAATTAAGAAATTAATACAGTATAAATCAATATAGACCCGTGACGCTGGTGTTGAATTGGTTTACAACCAAACAATGAAACCACTACGCCACTGACCTATTCGGTGATAAATGAAAGATTATGATAAACAATGAGTTATTATAAATGACGTTTGAAGGGTAAGTTATTAATAACAGAATTATGATAAATAGTTTTTTTTTTTTTAAACATATGATAAATTGTTTTTAAATAAAGATATATGTAAGGTTTAAATAAACGGATTAAGTAACCACCATTTATAATAAGCGATGAGACAAACATCGGTTGAATTACTATAACCATGGCCGTTTACATAAACGGGAGCCCAAACACACCATAAAATTACTATATAAAAGAAAAAAAATCAATTCAAATACTTAAATTTGATAATTAAAATTAAATATATAAAAATAATTCAACTTATATTTCAAATAAAGATGAATTAGAGTAAAATAACAAAAAAATTGTAAAAATATAACTTATTTAATTTAGCTTAATCGTATTTTGTCAAAACGGTTAAAAACGATAAACTAAAAAATAATGATCATCCTATATAATCATAAATATTGTAAGAAAGCAATTTAGTCTGTTTAAAAAAAAAAAATTGTTATCACGTCAATAACTTATATTTTAAAACTCACCTATGTATCTCAATTGTAGTCACATCCAACAAGAACAAAAATTAAAACTAGAGAAAATTAACTTGTAGCATAAATTAGACTAGTTATCATGTTTGCCCATTAAGAAAACTATAGTTTGTAGTTCTATAATTTTTAACTTTCAATATATATATTATTAACCGATCAATATGAATTGAATTAATCTTTTAAGCATTACAAAATTTTATTTACCACTAAAACACTCCATAATCGTTAACTTATTTAAACTCAAATTACGTATAAAAAGACCACAAGGCCACCATTTTTCCCCCCATTTTTTCTCTTTCGTTTTTTGAAATTTAAACTTATTTAAATTCAAATTACATATAAAAGTTTTTATCTTCTATTAACAAAGGTATGTATGTTATACCCAAATTTCCAAAAATATAAAAAAGTTACTTTTTTAGCTTTCAAAATTTGGGTTACAAAATTTGGGTTAGTTTTTAAAAATAGGTAACATGTATATATTAAAATAAAGAAAATTACATATAAGATAGTTATTGTTGACTTAATTATAAAAAAATAGTTATCAAATAAATATCTTAAAAGGTTTCTGTAACGGCCTAGAAATTTGAAAGGGATCGGGAATTTTGGTGAAGGCAGGGGTCGCTGCCAATCGAGCCACTGAGCACTCTTGTGCTTCTAAACGCGTCAGCTTCTATAAGAGCCTGTTTGATGCGAGATTTGGTTTAAAGGGCTAGCCCGCCCGAGAGTCTTCTTCTTCCTTCTCCTTTCTTCCGAAACCGACCCGCGCTCCCTCTCGCGATTCTCCCTCGCCGGCCCCAGTTCAACCGAGCTTCTCCTCCATTTCAAGGTCGTTTCGCTTGTTCCGAGCAGCAGGTACGTGTTTCTCTTCTCTTCTTCTTCTTCTTCTCCCCCAATTCCTTCCCGTTCTCCCCTGTTTCCGATTTCTTCCTTGCCGGCCGAATTGAAGCGAGTGGCTTGTAGGTTTCGTGCGGCCATCCAAGGAAAAGTGGTCCAGCAGCGAATCGGCCGTCGAATCCTCTCCAATCGCTCGGAATCGAGCTCGTCTTCCCCGATGCTCTGTTCGCTTGCCTGTTTGTAAGCAGAGCGGCCCAACCCGCCGAGCCACGCCGCACATCGCCCGTGCTCGCGCGCCTCCTCTGCCCGAATCGCCTCGCCGCCGCGACGCGCTGCAGGCTTCGCCTCGGCGCCACCGCATCGCGTCGCTCGAGCCGCTCGCGAAGTCGTGCCGCGATCGCTTCGTGGGCGCGCTCGCGTCACGCGCGTCCTCGCCGCCGCGCCAGCCGACCGCGCATCGCCAACGCTAACGCCTGCGTCGTGCGCGCACTTCGCGCGCTCGCGCCGTCTGCGCGCCAGTGCGCCCATGCGCCCATTCTGCGCGCCCAGCTCGCCGCCCGGCCCGTTCTTTGCCCGTTCGTGCAATCGGCTCGTTCGTGCGTTAAATGCGTGCCTCGTGAGTTGCTCCCGAGCTGAGCCTCATTTATTTTTTTATATTTAGGCCTATTGTGTGATTTTTGTTGTGATTGATAGGTTCTCGGTAGCTAGTTCGGGTTCGTTCGCCGCTTAGGATTTCGTGTCAAATTGTCCCCGGCCAAGGTAAGGATTTCTTACGGAGTTGTGTGGACCTTGCGATATTATATGTGATTCTTTGATTGATTGCTTGTTTGTGTTTATTGACATGTATAGCTAGGTATTCTATTCTGAATTCCCGATTAGCATGATTTTCCTGGTTTAATTCTCATGTTAATCCATGCTAGGTTGTTCCTCTCTAGCATGCTCGTATCTGTTCCTTGCTTCGTAGTATCATGCTAGGCTTGTTGTATTATTATTGAGCACGTATTGGATTTTATGGAATTGTTTGTTGTTTGCTAGGGCAGGTTAGAATTGCATGTAGATAGCATCATCCGGGCCTGATGCATAAAGAACCTTGCATCCATGGCAGGGACGTCGAGCAAGTCATTCCGTCCCTGGACCCCGTGAGGGATTAGATAACTCAAGCGGTAGGCCCTGCAATCTTGGGTGAGGGTGGCAGTTGTTAATGCCCCAACGGTCGGGATGATGACTTGGCATTGCCTCGTCCCCGACAGCCGGCATGTCCTCAACATGTTTGGCAGTAGCCCCTGATTGCCACCTGTTAAGGCAAGGACGGCTTCCTGGTGTAAGCCTACCACGACCGTTCCTTGGCCCAGTGCGGTGGTTCAGGTGACATAGTTTACGTGTCCGTGTCTCACCCTATGTCGGTGACACCGATCCAAAGATTTAGTTAGGCGTGGTGATTGGATATGGGCGGCTTGCCTCTAGACCCGGCACCCCATAGTTCTGCAGAGCACGCGGTGCATGCTTACGCTCATTCTGGCGCCATTGGAGAGCTCCTCGGGATTGTGAGCCGTGTACCTTTCGTCAGCGATGAAGCCGTGGCCGGGACTTGTTTCTCGTATAGGGCGACTTATGTATTGGGTGTGTGGTGATATTATTAGGACTAAGACCCTAAATTGGCATCCGAGGCCCAAGTGTGGGCTAAGCTATGTGCTCTATTCTCGTGTTTATATTCATAGCTTGCATACGCTCATCGAGATGACCATGTATATCGTATTGTACCCGGTTGGGGATTCTTATCGAGTAATTCGTTACTCACCCCACTCGTGGTTTTTCCACAGTAACCAAGTGCGAGAGACATGATGGTGAAGGAGAGAGCTGTGATCATGGGGCTCAATCATCAAACTACGATTTTGTGTTATGACTCTTTATGTTTTATTTTCCCTGAATGCATATAAGCGGGCTCCGAGGAGAGCCTAGGATGTTTTCTGAATATTTTGTGGATTCCAGCATTATTGTATCTAGACATGTTTTGAATGATTTTAAGAAATCTCTGATCGGAGTATACTTTGAGAATGTATTTATCTTGGAACATGTGCTTGGAAACAAGGACAGGTTCCAGGGAAATTGTCTAGTTTTTAAAGGGGTTATTTCGAATGTTTTGTTTTAATTGGAATCCGAAATCATGTCTGTTTAAATGTCCTTTACTTTGAATGCATGCATTGGGGTAAGGGCCCATTTAGTGCCCCATTCGGGTCGGTCCCTTACAGTTTCTTTGTCAAGTGTTTGAACCATCAAGAATAAGAAGATGATTTCTCGTGTTTGAACCATCAAAAATCATTTTTCATCGTCCTTCTCACCTCTAGCTAAACCAAAGTTTAAGGTTGACAGAATAAAAAATGACTCTGGGCATGTTTGGCCCGCTGGGAAGGGAAGGGAAGACTTCCTTCCTAGCATTTGGCCCACCAAAGTATCTTGCCCAATTCGGCGCGTGGAGCCCACGCGCCCATATAACCCGGCGCGCTGCGTGCAATTCTCTCTCTCTCTCACTTTTTTTTTCATTTTTATTTTTTCCTTCACCAATCATTCATTAATTCCCAAATATGAGTTTAGCATCATTTTTTTTTTCATCTTCATGTTTAGGTACAGTTTCTAATAAGTATTTTTTTTTTTAAAAAAAAAATTACCTTAATTTTCGATAATTTTTTCCTTCACTTTTTTTTTCTCGTTAGTTCTTAAAATTTCAAATTTTTCTATATTATTTATTGAAAAGCAAATTATCAAAAATAAATTTGATCCTAAGCCTCATGAAGGAAGAATTAATATTTAAATATTTGATCAATTCCTCCATTTAATCCATTTGATTGTATTTATTTATTATTTATGTTCATTTTATTTTTTGAAAATACAATATTTATCATAACATTTGTTTTTTTTAGTATAAGTTGGGGAGGGGGATCGTATACCCTACAAAGTGAGTACTCGTCAACTTGATTACCCTCCAAACAATAAAACCATCCGACCACGGAACTTTTCGATTTTACCATAACATTTTAGCTATTTCATATTCTTTAAACATTATTTGTAATTATTTATGGAGTTAAATTTTTTCCGACAATGTGTGCATTTTAAATTTGTTATATAATAATAAATATTGACTTTATTATTATTCATCAAACTATTCTAATTAAATAATTTGTCTAAAAGAACTATTCTAAATAATAAATATTGATTTTATAAAAAAAATATTTTGACCCATTTAAACAAATTTATCATTTTTGTTCTTCTTGTTTCAATTTAAAGTTACTTTATTTCATTTATTTGGCGACTTTAATTATCAAAATGTACTAACTTTTAAATTTCTTTTAAATAATAAATAGAATAAAATAAATTTTCTTATGATATTTTTTTATTAATACTTTTTATTCAATTATGAATATTATATTAAATACGTATTTTAAAAACAAAAAAACAATTACATTCCTTTCCTTTCTATTCCACCAAACAATAATTAACAATCACATCACTTCCTTTTCCTTTCTTTCTTTCTTTTTTTCTTGCCGCCGTAGCCAAACATGCCCTCAATAGCCAAACATGCCCTCAATTAACTTTATCCAAACAAAGCAAAACAAATCAAATAGTCTTACCGCTGAAGAGATTCATGTACTTAATATAGTAAATTAAAATAGTAATTTTTAAAAAATAGTATTGTTAATTTACCTAAATAACTCTTTCTCAATTTTGTAGTGTTGATTAGACAATCCACACATCCAATTCCTTCAAAGCTAAAAACAACTTTTTCACTTAAACCGTGTAGTCTTTTCAATCACTAAAAGCCGACACTCGTACAGCTAATTTGAATACAAATTTTTTAAGGTAAAGAAATTAAAATTAAAATTTTATTTGAATATAAATTTAAGAATGATTTTGAGTAATTGCAAATAATAATAATAATAAAGAATTAATTAAAAATAAAGAATTATTTGACTAATTATAAATGAATAATCACAAAATAATACTTATTTTAAATAGTAAAAATAATGACGTATTTGGAGTAATTCCAAAAAATACATTTGGTTATAGTTTACAAAAAAGAGTGAGTAAATCCTCAAATTAGATTACCTATATATATGGCAAACAAACGACCTTGAGCTCTATTATATACATGTATAATTTATTGAAAATAATATTGATTAAATAGGGCAGAGACCATGGAAAATACATTTTTCATGGCATTTATTTTACACATTTTTTCGCACTCCCTCCTCGTTGCCAAGAGGAAATTAAAATATATATCTTAAATTATATATGGTAACTTGCCAACAAAAATAACATTTTAGTTTTAAAAAAATATTAACATTTTAAGGGACATAAGTGATTAGTGTGTGTGTGTTATACTTTTCAAAAAAAAAAAGTTTAAAGTTGTTTAGCTTTCAATAAAATTTTAAATTGTTTTATAACTATTGACATTTTGTTAGAAAACGTCAATATACAGAGAAGTGGTAGCAAGAAGACGAAGAAGTCATCGTTGAAGGATAGAAAAAAAAGAGATGATATACCGAATCGATTGATGGCTTGATAGTTTAATTGTTTGATCATAATCTAATTCAACATCAAGATCACAAGTTCGATTCCGAAAATCAATCTCCACCAACTTATACAAAAAGAAAAAAGGTGAACGCAATTGTTTTGCAGGGAAGAAGGTAGAAATGCAAATTGTTCAACATCATAATACTAACCTAACTCTAATTAGGGTAGTGGGTTTTCTTGCACTTTAATTTAATCTATAAATTTGGAGAAAAAAAAAATTTCTTGCACAAAAATTATTGTTATTAATTAACCAATTTGAGGCTTGTATTACTTGCTTAATCAAGGTTCCATAATCTAATTTTGTCTTGATTGTATTTTTATTAATTTTCAATCCTTGCTAGACAAGCAATCCTATCCATATTTCAAAATGGAATATCGTGCTCGTGTTCCATTAATCAGTGTTCATGGTAGAGGCCTAAAGCGAAATATAATTCTTAATTTAGCATATAGTACATTTTTCTAATATAGTTTACAGCTCACGAACGCATATTTCTTTTCGTAAAAGAGCTAACTTTAATTATATCAAAAGAACAAGTACCAAAATTAAAGATATTTACTTTGACAAATAATTATTCCAATGTATTAAATTCTTATACTTTTACTCTCGAACACAAAATATTACTGATAATCCGTAAGTAATTACACGTCACTTTTTTGTAGTATATGGTTCGTTTAAACTGAAATATCAATGGGCGTACTGGTTAAAAAAAGAATGTATTTTTGGATCATTGGTTTTTTACTACTCTTCTTGCTTTCATCTTTCCATTTTAGTCTTGCAATGTTAAATATCTAATTAAAATTCTATTTTTTTAAACAAAAATTGATTATACTATACATACATTTATCATTATAAGAAAGATAAAATTAGGAAACTGCCATACATAGCTGCTTTTGGGTACATATATTATTATTATATTTTGTTTATAGTACACGTTGATTTCATTTTCTTTAAATTCTCAGCTTCCCTTTTTCTTCACCAAATTAATTAAATTTAGGTTAAAATACCATTTTGGTCCCTCGATTTTGGAGTTTGTTCCATTTTGGTCCCTTGATTTTCAAATGTCCAATTTTAGTCCTTCAACTTTGTTGTTTGTCCAATTTTGGTCCCTCAACTTTCAAATGTCTAATTTTGGTCCCTCAACTTTGCTATTTGTCCAATTTTGGTTCTTCAACTTTCAAATGTTTTCAAATTTGGTCCTTAGACTATAAAAAAAAGTTCAAAAATTGTCCTTTAGTCAAATGAATTTTTTATCACTCCTAAATTATTTTCTCTCTCTTTCATCTTTCATAATTTCTCTCTCTAGAAATTTTACATCTCTTCAATCCACCTCTCTTCCCTTCTTTTCTTTCTTTTCTTTCTTCTTTATTTTCTTTCTTTTTTCTTTTTTGTTCCATGGTAGACTATGAATTTTAGAAAACAAAAAGTGACAAATCAAAGTAGGAAAATTATTATTTATAAAAATTATCTCATGTTAAATAATTTGATGAGATGGATTGAGGAGGAATAAGGGAAAAAAAGAAGAGAAGAAGATTAGAGATGTGGATTTAAGAGAGATAAAACTTTTAGAAGAGAAATGATGAAAGATGGAAGAGAGAGAAAATAATTTAGGAGTGAGAAAAAAATTTATTTGACGAAAAGACCATTTTTTTAACTTTTTTGATAGTCTAGGGACTAAATTTGGACATTTGAAAGTCGAGGGACCAAAATTGGACAAATAGCAAAGTCAAGGGACCAAAATTGAACAAACTACAAAGTCAATGGACTAAAAATGGACATTTGAAAGTCTAGGAACCAAAATTGGACTAATAGCAAAGTCAATGGACTAAAATTGAACAAAATACAAAGTCAAAGGACTAAAAATGAACATTTGAAAGTGTAGGGATCAAAGTAAAACAAACCTCAAAGTTGAGGGACCAAAATGGTATTTGAACCTTACATTTATTATCAAATTGATTGAAGGCTGTTCATTGAAATTTAATTGAGAGTGGGTATTTTGATCAATTTAAGAAGTCGCTCTATTCCTTTGCTGGGTATGAGATATTATTTCTGTTTTTATTTTTTATTTTTTCTGCTATTCCTCTAAAATCCCCCATCAAATTAAACAAATAAAAATATGCCTATTTTCTCCGCCGATGAAATTAGCATATTCAATGTTTCATGTGTTTGATGTTTGATAACGCATAAAGAAATTGAATTCCAATTTTAACCCTGTAAAAAAAGTTCAAAATAAGTTTTGAAAATAATTCGTAAGGTTGTTTTTTTAGTTCGGATTGTTCTCTCTCTCTTTTTTTCTTCCTGATCCTTGAATAAAAAGAGTTATTAAAAAGGCAAGTATTTCTCAAGATTACAAGGGAAAATTGATGTTTCACAAAAGTTTACCTACACATCCATATTCATATTAATTGAGCAGATATATTAAAATAAGATAAGTAATGTGGAGTATAAGTCAAGAAGAGCGATTATTCAATTACATTAATGTACACTGATAATTAGAAACTCATATAGATATATATATATACGTACTCATATATATACGTATAATTTGTTGATTATATGTTATAAGTTTTGAGTTTAAAAAATCTAATCAATAAGATTTATACTCATTAATATATGGTTTATATTCTTTTTGTTGAATTTTTTTTAATTTTTTTTTATTTGATGGTAATCCAATTCAAATCATGAATCCATTAAGTATTTAATTGTTATATTATTTGAGAATGCTATATTTTTTAGAGGGGAATTTGGGTGCAGCGTGGGCTACACCCCACCCATGAAGTCAACATATGTGTGATACCTTTGGTGTCACACATCTTAGCCCACTTTTTTTTTTTAATAAAAAAAAATTAAAATGTGTATGTGACTTCATGGGTAGGATGCAGCCTCGGCTGCATCCAAATTTCTCTCTATCATGAGCTGTATCACACTCATGAAGTCAAACATATGTGACACCTTTGGTGTCACCCATCTTAGCCCACTTTTTTTTTAATAAAAAAATATTAAAATGTGTGTATGATATCATGGATGGAGTGGAGCAATTCCTCTCTATTTTTTATGTAGAATTTGTACGTCTCCTACCTTATTTTGTAAAGAAAAAAGATCTTATCATTCATTTTTTTGTTAGGTTTTGGAACGGATTGGCAGTTGTGGGAGTTAAAAGGATCAAAATTCCAAATTTCCGAGTCATAATTGAAAAAATATTATCCTTAGCAAGAATTTCGGAAGCAAACGGAAACTTAATTTCCAAAAACAAACATAACTTTGCATACATGCCTTTCTCCTAACTAAACATCAACGCATAACCCTCCAAAAAAACCAATCAAAATATGTACCATTTGTCTCTTATCTATGCAAATCTTTTTCCTTACTCAAAATCTTAAAAACATTCATAAATCAAAATCCTACCCACCCAAAAAAAAAAAAAAAAATCTCAACCGAAAAGGAAATGCCATTAATTTGAGGTGTGATGATCAGTAGACAAATCCTCGAGCCTGGTTTCCGGTGGGTTTAGGGTGGCGGGAAGGCGGAGGAGGAGAAGGAGACGGCCGCGATGCGGCGGCGAAGGAGCAGTTTCCGGCGTCCGGCTTACTCTGTTCTTCGTCCATGAAAATCTGCCGGCAACGGCACGTCTCACTGCAGAATCCTTTGTCGCCACTGCCAAACCAAATCCTTAACAATTTAATTCATAATAATGCTTTTTTCAAGCCTGTTATCATAAATTTACCATTATTTTAAACGGGCAAAATATTTTAAAACGAGCCGTTTTTCTTTGGTACTTCAAAGCAGAGCAAAACCGGCAGCCAGAAACAGAGCCTCAAATAATTCATAAAAAATGGAAATAGAAAATTTAAAAAAAAAAAAAAAAAAAGATAGTGGTACATACTCGTACATATAGATGTCTTTTCCAGGGAGGAGTTTAAGGCGGCAGAGAAAGCAGCGGTCGAGAAAACTGGGTGTCGCCGGAGAAGAACAGAGGCGGCGATGGTGGTGGTTGTTGGCGTTAGTATTATTATTCATTATAAGGGTGGATTTTTGAATGATCTGGGGAGTTGAGCCAGTGGCGGCGAGTTTCCGAGTTTCGAAGATTACACTGAGTCCGACCATGGCGCATTTCATGTTGGTGTTGCCGGCGGTCGGAGGGAGACGGCGGCGGTGGCGGAGGCGGGATTTTGAAGTGGGAATGGTAAAATGGGATAAATATATAAATAAGAAAAGGATAAGGGGGTAGAGTGGGGTCCATATAGGTACGTAGCTGTAAGAAGGACAATTGCTGTAGCAACCGATTTGACTGCTTCTTCTCTCTTATTACTGCCACGTTTCATCTTCTTTTTTTTTTTCTTTTCTCTTTCTTTCTTTTTCTCACCTTCTTTGTCGTTTCCTCTGTTTTATTATTATTGTTATTATACTAAATTCTTGTTTTAATTTAATACATGATTTCTCAACATTTGTTTTGGAGTTTGGCCAAACCTCATGTTTGGATGTAGGCATTCTAAAAAAAAAAGAAGAAAAAAAAGAGAGTGGAATAAATGAAATATAAACTCCAAAACATGAAGTTTGGACAAATAACGATTTATGTAAATTTTACGCTACCTATAAAAAAGTGGAATGAAAAATAATGAAGTAGTTAATTACTCGTTTGACGATTGAAATTAACAATAATGGAGTAATCAATTACTTGTTTGGAGATTGAAATTAATAATAGTTGAATGACAAATTTAATATAAAGTTGAGTATAATTTAATATGAGATTTGATAAATAAGTTGGAGAGTTAACAATAATTGTTTACTACAAAAAAATAATAGAAAAATTTTTTACGGGTGGTTATTATCCACTGCTTGTGTCCAAAAAATAAACACACTCTACCTAACACTTTCATCATCTAATAAATTTATGTGAAAATATTATTGTAAAATTTACTTACAAAAGCAATTAACATAATTTATGAGTGGAATTAAAGTATATGAGAAATGAAAATAACATGATTTTTTTTTTCGTATTGACATATTTAAATAAGAGAACGATAATTTTATTGAACGCATAAATTTAAATATAAAAGTAATAACTCTTCAATTAAATTTTTTGTGTAGATCAAAATTTTAAAAAGTAGTTAAAATGGAACAAATAAAAACTCACAAAAAATAAATATAATATATATATAGTTAAAAAATATATATTTAAAAATGAGATTCAAACACATAGTTTCTTAATTAAATCATACATCATAATTAAGCTCAATTCTTATCACCAACCTTAAAAAAAAATCTTATCACCAACCAACAAAAACTTTACCTATAATTTGATCGTTTTTTTTAGGTTATTAATAAGTTTTTCTTTAAAACCCTTGAAAAGAAGGATATTTTGGGGTTTGAACAGAAAGAAAAAAAAAAGGCAAATTAAAGATGGAACAAACGGATAAGTTAAGATGACCTATGTGATGGCAACATTTATCTTTTTGTTTTGTCCTTTTTATTCCTTCATAAAAAAAAGCAATTTGTCTATGCCTATACTCACAAGAGTCATGAGATGTCACTTTCAATCTACTCCAAACATATAACTAAGTTCATAATTTCATACCATCTCTTGGATATGGACAAAACAAATATAATAAACACAAAATAATTTATAAATTTTAAATTATGTTCATTTTCTTACCACATTTCAATATATGTATAAATTTTTAAAGTGTGTTTAATTAGGCTTTGTTTATGTAAATAATTTAGTTGATTATAATAAATCAATCGATGTTTGTTCCATCGTTTATTATAAACAGTAGTTACATAAATTTGCATGTATGTTTATCTAAAGTTAAGTGTTCATTTATTTAAACTTTACCTTTATTACTTTTTGTTACATAATCAGCTCCTCAAATATCGTTTATCATAAATCATACTATAATAACTTGCTCTTCAAACACCATTTATTATAATCCGCCGTTTTATCATAATCTTCCGTCTATTATATCCAAATCGATGCTTCAAACGCACTCTTAATTATTCAAAAAATAAATTACTTGTAGAACTTTTAAAAAAAACGTGTAGAACTAAAAATAAATAGAGTTTCAAAAGCGTATTTGTTTGGAATGATGTTATTACATGATTTCACTCAGAATCATCACCTATCTAATCTAACATCATTACTAATCGTGTTTTTATTTTTAATGAACTTTAGTCCGGTAAATGTGCAACTCTAAATTAAATTAAAATTAAGAAAAATTTATGATCGGACTTAATTTAAATCAAGAGCAATTAATGATTGGACTTGGATTAAAATAAATTTTATACATTAGCTTTGACAAATAAGAAAATTAAATCTTCTCAATTTTATTTTTTATTTTTTATTAAGGTTGGTGGGTTGATGGTTTCATTGGTGGAAGTTTATTTCAACACATAGTCATAGGTTAAATCATTGGAATCGATATTTGATCCTCATATATAATTTTTGGGCAAAATATAACTTTAGCTAGCCCATGATTTAAAAAACTAGAGTTTAGTCCATATGAATCAAAGAAATATAAAATTTAGTCCCTATAATTTTAAAAACTAAAACTTCATCTCTATGGTTGAAATAGTTGTTGTCATTAGTTGTCGTTAACGAATTAAACACTTGAAAGTTATGTGTTAATGATGAAATCATGAGTTATGTGATCGATATAACAAAAAAATCACATCGTTTATACATGAATAATGATTTTTCATGTATTCAACGATTATGTACAATAAAATATATATTTTAGATTTTATAAAATCATGGGACTAAATTCTAATTTTTAAATCATAAGTACTAAATTTAACCTTCTTCGAATTATAAGGATTGAATTCTAATTTTTTTCAAAGCATAGAACTAATTTTAATTTTTTAAATCACCAAAACTAAACTCTAACTTTTTTCAAATTATAAATATTAAAATAATATTTTACTTATAATTTTTCTTAACTAATTGAACTATATATTTAGATGATGATATTTAAGTTTTCAATAAAAAAAATAATCATTTGGGTTAATGATTAAAGTGAGTAATAAAACTCGACCATGGAGTGAAAATGGATTAATATTAAACCAGATAACTAATCGCGCACCCATACCATTTGATATTAAAACTTTTTTTTGTAAGTAATAAAACTGCAAAAAGAAAATATGTAACAAAAAGTGGGCTTGAAAGTGAAACGAGAATTGAATAGTCCAATTTACATTCTCAAAAAAAAAAAAAAAGGTCCAATGTACATATGAATGGGGGTATTTTAGTCATTGAAATGACTGGCCAATCGTCTCATATGGGAGAATGTCTCCCCTTTTGAACTAAAAATATTCATGAACTTTAAATTAAAATTACAATTAGTTAAATTTGGATCAAAACGTTAGGTTTTATTTAAAATTATATCTTTGAACTAATAAAGTTAAAAAACTATATATATTGGTCTTAAAAACATCATAAACATACACGATATAACTTATTTCAAATACGTGTCTTTATTATTTTTATCCTTACTTTTCATGAATAATTATGAAATATTAGTTCAAACTAATTAATATTTTTTGGCTTTCTTATAATATTTTTTAATATATTTTAAAGCTTAACGGTTATATTAACAATCAATAAACCATTGAATGAGTTGGTGACATAATTGGTTATCTGATTTGATGTTAATTTATTTCCACAGTTACGATTTGATTCATGTAATCGATATTTGTAATATCTCTCCCCTAACTTGTACTAAAAAAAACACATATGAAATGATATATTTAGGATAAAAAAAATTAAATCTAAAAAACTTAAAGTTTAAATAGCCCACTGCTACAAATAAACTCTAAATTGTAGTATTAATCTTTATGGGATAATCATAAACAACAAATTTGAATTTTAAAAACATTATAAAAGTCATTGAGATTTTATTTTTACACTGATACAACAAAGCAAAAGAATCATAAATGATCGTCTAACAAGCGAACAAATTCATCTACAAAACTATCCATTTAAGCTTTTAAATTTTCATCAACAACAATAATTTATTTTTTATTTTTAACTTCAAAAGTTAAGAGAGATAGTTATAGGTAGGAAGTTTGAATTTTTTTTTTATCTTAGTCAGTTCTCACTTCTTAATCTATTGAATAGGTCGGTAGCGCGATTGATTATCTGGTTTGGTGTTAATTTATTTACATCCCAGGATCATGAGTTCAATTTTTCGAATCAGTATTTATAATTTTATTTCTCTAATTTATACTAAAAAAAAGTCACCTCCTAACCTCGTTTGCCTTTTTTTTTTGTTTGAATATATCTGGTTAGAAAAGGGCCTTTTATAAAGACAGCCTCTTTTTACGGTTTGAGAAAGGCCATGAATTTGGATAAAGAAGACAAATAAGCATTGACTTATATGAAATTATGAATATGCACTCAAAAGAATCATCCAATAAAATTTAAATAATATATATCATTATTACCTAAAAAAATATATATATATATATATATAATACTACTTTATATATAATCATAATTTAAGAAATTTATATAATGCGATATTTCTTTGAACCCCGTAAATAGTCCAAACTAATTATAAATCCTATCAACCCATAATACTATTAGTGATGTTTTACCCAATCATAAAAATTAAAATTAAAATCATGGTGACTTTATGTATCATGGGGATCAATTTTGTTATTTACTCAAATTTAAAAATGTGTTTATGAGGTTTTCGAATCTAATACTAAACATAAACACATTTTCTGTACATTTTGTTAAGTTTGGTAAAAAAAAAAAACAATAATACAATACATATTTTTTGTACATTTTGTTAGGTTTAAAAACCTATCATGCACCAAGATTGAAAATTTAACAGAATTGCCCAACACTTTTTAAGTTTCATTGACTTATTTAATACAATTTTCAAACTTGTAATAAAACCAAAGAAAATAAAAACGGTATTAATTTTAATACTTTTATCGATTAATTTGAAAATTTTAAGTGAAGATAATAACTCATCAAATTCAAGTTAGAATATTACTTAAAAGTAATAGATTCGTCACGAAGGATGGCTCAATTGATCACATGCACAAATTTTGAAAATAACATTGATATATCCCGATCACTGATGATCCAAATTTAAAGAAACAAAACTCTTAAATTTCAGAGCTATCAATAATAATAATAGTAAAAACAACGGATTCAAATTTATCTACGTAAATAACTTGGTTGTAATCTAATTCTTACTATGATCTAGATAGCATTTATAGTGCTCTTCAACAATTTAAACTAAAAAAAAAAAAATCCTCCCTGAACTCAATTATGATATTTGATAATTGCAGATAAAATTGAAAGCCACGCAATGACACGAAATTCCTATTTTAAAAATGGACTGATTTTATCCAATTGTAGAGATAAAACCAAACGAAATAGAAATAGAAATAAAAATAAAAATAAGAAAAATAAGCACGTGCGAAACCACATGATAAAACGCACCAACTGGGAACAGCGCCAAACGGCATTCATTAGCAATTCAATCGAATTCTTTCATCTTCATCTACCAAACTCTCTCAATCGCTGCAACTTCCATAATTTCTCCATTTGATCTTTCACAAGCTGGTTTCTAGTGATGTCGATTTCTAAAATCGGCCGGAGAAACATTTCGCCGAAGATTGCTTGGTCCACCGGTCGCCGGTTACTTGCTCCGATCACCTCCCATGGTCATTCTTCTTCCATTTCTCAGTTTCCGTCGCCGAAGATCCTCAAATCGCTTCCCGATCCGTCTCCTCCGTTTGCATGCCCTAGCTTCGGTAGAGCGTGGCTTCATTCGCCTGCTAATCGCTTCGAGGTGAGTTCGACGCTTGGGTTTTTCTGCTCTGGTTGTCGTTTTTCTTCGTTGTTAGGTTAGAATTGGTTCTTGTGATCTATAGATACGAGCGCCATTTCAATTTTAGCAGCGATGTTGATGATTGTTTGCTTTGTTGTGTCTAATGTTGTATGGATCACAGCGAAGTTCTTCTCCTTTAATTATCTGGTGAAGCTTAGGAAATAGATGTTTGTGAATCTAATTACCGAATTGGTTCTTTTTGTAGGCGAGTGTTAAAGGCGTTTCGAAGATAGGTCGATTCTCGACCCTGTCCTTGGACGGTCTTCCTGTTTTTAGGTTGGTGGATGTACCTTTGGCTCAAACTGGTGAAGGAATTGCTGAATGTGAGCTTCTTAAATGGTTTGTGCAGGAGGTGAAGCCAATAATACTCTTTTATGTTTCTTTTTTAAAAATAGTGTTTAACATTTTATATTATGAAAACGGAATCAACAATCAAAGAAAAACAGTAAGAACACAGAAGTACGTGAGACAAAACACAATGATTTGCGTGTTCACCAACATTGTGTTAGCTGCGTCCCCAGGTAAGGGCGAGAACAATTTTATTAAGGAGAGATACGAATACAAGAATGTCGATCAAATGGGACTAGGCTTCAAGAGAGATTACATAGTGCACTCTCATAAAACCCTATTGCAATGTATGACTGGGCCGACTAAGTAATCTTGGGGTATCATAGTTCAAGGCATATCTCAACATTACGAGATTGTTTGATTTCTTCACATACTTGTATAATGTCATAAGTTCAAACTGCTGCACATTGCTGACATGATTCATGATGGAACTGTTGGCTTTTTGTCTGGTTTACTGAGGATGCAAGATTAGATCAAGTGGTTGCAGCTTTAACAGTTGATTGATTGGATTGGATGATTCTTATTAAACATAGATGAATAATATAGTTAAACTTTTGGCAGGGGGATGAAGTCGATGAGTTTCAACCACTTTGTGAAGTTCAGAGTGACAAAGCAACAATTGAAATAACTAGTCGCTACAAAGGAAAAGTCGGTCATCTTTTGCATGCCCCGGGTGATATTGTGAAGGTTAGATATCAACATCTAACAATTATGAATAACTCAAGGAAACTTTTGATGTTTGTTGATGGTGAATAGAAAGAATGTACGTATATTGAAATGTGAATGTCTATTTTCTGGATAGTTATTAAGTTCCTGATATATCAAATGAACAAGTTGCTAAATGTTATCGTCCTTTGCCGAATTAAAAAAAAAGGTTCTCTTTTACATTAAAATTTCTTAGCTTGTAAGCTTCTAGCTAATGTTTGATTGTTTTATGTTGCCATTTTCAACCTTGATTCTGTTTCTTCTTTAATACTATTTGTGAATTGAACACCTGCCAAACTGTTAGAAATAGGCCTGTCCATTCGTCCAGAGGCACTTCATTGGTTATTAATCAAAATATCAAATTGTTGAGATTAAACAGAAAAGATCTAATGTTTTGTTAAATGTTATCACAGGTTGGAGAAACTCTTTTAAAGGTACTTGTTGATAATTTCGAGGATGAAACTCAGGTTTCAGGGTTAACAGAAGAGCATTTGGCTAAACCTGAATTAGTAGATTCTCAACTGGACAAAAGTAAAAGTGGCGGAGCTCTGTCCACCCCATCTGTCCGCAATCTTGCAAAACAATATGGTATAGATATAAATGAAGTCTGTGGAACTGGTACAAATGGAAGGATATTGAAAGACGATGTTCTTCAGTATGCTGCCAAAAAAGGAATTATTGAAGAGCAACATATTTCTTCCACTCCTAGTTCTAAAGAGCAATCTAGTGGGTCAGAAAATTACCTTAATGCACCAGATGAAGTTAGGCGGAGCTACGAGGATAAGAAAGTTCAATTGAGGTATTGATTTTGTGTGTGTTACATTCACTGAACTATTAAGTAAGCCAATAGGATCACAGGTACTACGTATCTTTTGACCGTCATAACATAACATAACTCACGTCCTCTTGTTTTGATCACTATTAAGTAGGCCAATAGAATACGCCCACTTGGATTAACTAAGTACGTTTAGTAGTTTGAGATTTCAACTGGAAAAATAGTTAATTTGTTTGCTATATGCTAACTGGTATAACTTTGTGATAAGGTTGGGCCTAGGACTCGACTGGGCCTAGGGCTCTATTTAGCCATTACTTGGAGAATAAGTTAGTATTTTGTTATAAATACAGTGGGTTAGGTTAGGGTTTATGCATCCAATTGTTGAATGAGTTATTGAGTGATTGATTGTAAGGGCTCAAGAGATTCTCTTGAGAAGGGAGGTTCCAAGTTCCTATCAAAACTTGGTTTATCGTGTATTCTTTTACTTTTGATATAATCTAGATCCTGGATCATATCACTTTGTTGTGTGGTTTGGTGGGTCTAGAAGAGTTGTAGTCAACTGATATGTGGTTTATTTCCAGAGGATATCAACGAGCAATGGTTAAATCTATGACCATTTCTGTCAAAGTGCCCCATTTCCATTATGTAGAGGAGATCAATTGTGATGCACTTGTGGAACTTAAAGCATCTTTCCAAGGAAATACTACTGAACCAGATGTCAAGCACACTTTTCTACCGTTATTGATTAAATCGCTTTCTATGGCCATGAACAAATATCCGATGCTTAATAGTTGCTTCAATGAAGAGGCATTTGAGGTCACTCTCAAAGGTATCCAATAGGAGATGTTGAATTGAATACGTTAAAGAACATGATCACCCAGATTAGTGCGGTCAACATGTTCTTTCACAGTTTTCAATGCCGAAGAGGATATCATTTTAAATTTGAATTCTTTCGTTCTTATCTGAATTACATACACATTTTCTTTTGCTTGTTGTAGGCTCCCATAATATTGGAATTGCCATGGCTACTCCACATGGTTTGGTTGTGCCAAATATAAAGAATGTGCAGTCCCTTTCTGTATTGGAGGTTTGTAAATCGCCACCCACGTATACTATTTTTCTTAAATTTTCGAGCTCCGTTGTTTCATAATTGAGTTCAGTGAGGTTGAATGCTGATCTTCTTAAATTCAAATTCTCGATACTTGTTACGATCTGTCCATCGTTTAGACGTTTACATTTTCATTTCGTTTCGTACATTTCTTAAACAAGTCATCATTTGTTAATGTTTCTGGCATGTCTGTTATTTCACTGAAGACCTTTCAAATGCATTTGCTCAGATCACAAAGGAACTTTCACGCTTACAACAACTGGCAATGGATAACAAGTTTAGTCCTGAAGATGTATCCGGGGGCACAATAACCTTAAGCAACATTGGAGCGATTGGTGGGAAATTCGGCTCCCCTCTGCTCAATCTGCCTGAAGTATCCATAATCGCAATGGGCCGAATCAAGAAGATTCCACAGATTACTGATGATGGGGACGTGTACCCCGTGTCGATCATGACGGTGAGCAACTTAAAACCAATCTTCATGCCCAAACAAAACCCACATAAATAGTTACAAAGTAAAGATATATGTCATGGTTCTATAACTTGGATTTCCCCCTCTTTTCTCAGATCAACATTGGTGCAGACCATAGAGTACTAGATGGAGCAACAGTGGCCAAGTTTTGTAACGAGTGGAAGCGATTCATTGAAAATCCAGATCTTCTCATCTTGAATATGAGATAAGGAGCTTTCCTTGAATTATTAATATTAATAAATATAAGGGGCCTGCCATATGAAATAAAAATGAGAATCTTAGTTTAAAATGTCACTAATTGATTGGATTGAATCATGGTTATGTACCGTAATGAAATAGACTAAGATATTAGTAAGAGAGATATTAGGAAGAGAAATATTTGCATGCTACCTGTCGTCAATTTTATTTATAATTAAAAAAAAAATCATATTTAAACTATATGTTACCTAGACAGTATGTAAATATTTTTTTATTAAAAAAAATTTAAGATTGAAATTGTAAGGCTTTACCCCGAAGGGAGCCCTTCCAGAAATTCTCGAAGGCCCGAGGCGAACCCAGGCCTAAGAGGGGGTTTGGAAATAGTTTTCAACCAGCAATTGACGCGCCTCGGTTAGTACCTCACTAGCTGCGTCATTGCCCCAAGCGCAAAGATGCTTGACTATTGTGTTTCTCTTTGCTTTTATATGCGTTCCTTGGTCGTCTATTCTTCTGTTTTACCAATGTGGGATTTCGTTTTTAGTCATATATGGGCCTGGGCCTGGATCTGGGCCTTAAATTTTTTCGATGTTGGTTATATTATATGGTTAAAAAACAATTATTTGAAGTATTTAATAATGAAAATGTTAAATTCATCAGAATCTATATACTTTTGATATATTTAATTTATTATTTTTTTTTTTGAAACATATATTTTTTTTAGTTCCTTAGTTTAAAAAGAAAAACACTATTCTCAAAAAAAAAAAAAATTCTAAATAATATAATAATGGTTAGTTTTGTGATTATTTTTATTGAATTTAATAAAAAAAATTAATATAAAAGTAAACTCAAACAATAAAAGAAATTAAAATTGAAATGATATTGTTTGATTTTAAATTATAGGAAGAAATACTTGCCTCCTTATTCATAAGGAGGCAAATCCTCCTAATGTATGGTGTCAAATTTTTTTTACTTTTTACTTTCTCTCTAATATTGATTAAAGAAAGATTTTGTGGTATTAAATGGTGTCAAATTGCTTTTAAATGGTGTAAATAAGCATAAGGAGGCAAGTATTTCTCAATTATAAAGCCAAATAGAAACTATTCAGGACTAAAAGATAAAAATGATATCTACCGAATGAGGTAATTCCCTACCTGGAACTTGGCTTAGGGATTCTCTAAGTTCAATGGCTGTACCAATCTATTGCCTTCATTTTCCCCCATTTGGAAGCAACATTTTTAGACCCTCTTAAAAGACGTTATTTAAATTCATTCTTTTATTCATGCCCGTATTAAATAATTATTTAGAAAAAATGAATTCATAATGTGAAGATGAGTAACACATTAAACAATGGTCACGAATCCCCTTCTCAGCATTGAACTTGTTAGAGTTAAATATTGGTGATAGTGTTATTATAATTTATGTTTTTCTTAATGTGTAAGCACAATGAAACTTTAGATTTAAGTAGGGTTTTATTCTAGGGTTTCATTGTATTGTGAGAAGAATAATGTATCACTCACTAAACTCTTTATCTCTTTTTTTCAATGAATGTTTATTTTCTCTCCTTGGATGAATATTTCTTTCCTCCATCAATAACTTCATTTTCTCTAAACTCTATCATTTATAATTGTGGGATTGAACTATATCACTATCAAATAATGAATCGAAGAAAAAGACAATATTAAGATTTCTTTAACCTTCATTAAACAACAAATTTAACCTCAAAAGAATGACATTCAAATTTGGATTGATTTCATTTCAGTTCTTTGAGTAAAGAGGGCCCAAGTGGAATCTAGAAATATTTTAGGTAAATTATAAATTTATTTATTATATAAATTCAATTTTAACTCCTAAAATTATATGTACTATTTTTCTAAGTTTAACCATAATTATTAACGAGAATTCAAATTCATGATTTTTCTCATGAAAATATGTCGGTAGTGTTATTAGTGCAAATATTTTCTTACTTTCAACTATATAACATTTCAAGAATAATTTCTCTTTCTACATTTCCAAGTCTGAATTTAATTAAACTAAAAAAAAATTAAAATGCAAAATAAATATAATTCAACCGACATTCGGAAAAAAAATCACGAGAGTGCAAAGATCAATTTTGAACCCAAAGAAAGAGAGTGTCCAATTTGAAATTGAGTTTTCCAGCCAAAACAAAAAATATCACCTCTTTTTATATATAAAAAAGACCTCTTTTTTAAAATAAAAAATGAAATAAAATAAAAAATAAGCACACATCTTTGAATTTACGGGCTTCCATTTTTGATACAGCGGCTGCGTTTCAAGATCACCAACTCCATCGAATTTCAACGTCGGAAATGGCAACGGCGTACGCAAATCTCTTGAACGTCGGCACCAAAATCATCGCCGTCGGCCGGAACTACGCCGCCCACGCCAAAGAACTCGGCAACGCCGTTCCCAAGGTTTCATAAATCATTTCGTTTTCGCGAGGGTTTTTTTTTTTGGTTAATTACTTCATTCTTTGTTCTTCACGAATCCGATTGTTCAACTGAACGGAGAATTTGTTCAATCTTCATATGAATTTCAGGAGCCTGTTTTGTTCATGAAACCGACGTCGTCTTACTTGCAAAATGGAGGAACGATCGAGATTCCTCACCCTCTGAAGTCCTTGGATCACGAGGTTGAGCTCGCCGTCGTCATCTCCAAGAGAGCTCGCGATGTTCCCGAAGCTTCCGCCATGGATTATGTTGGGGGTAAGCTTCTCCGTTTCTGATTCTTCAGTGAATTTGTTAGGTCCATTTCGTTGCCATTTCTTAATCGTGTTGTAAAACCTTTCGATTCAACCTCTTTACGGTTTTGATCTGTTTCATATGTACTTCTTATCGCGTTTGATTTGAAATTGAGCATTTCCCCTCTGATTTAGGTTGTTTGCTTTTTTTTTTTTGTATTTAGAGAAGCAAATCAAAATAACGCATCTTTTCTAATCACTCATTTTTAATTACTCAAAATAACTATTCATTTTAAAACCACTCATTTCTATAACCTCTTCCCTAAAATACTCATCCAAACTAACTATTGGTAGCTCTCGTCTAAGAAAATTCACACTTAAATGAGTTATTGTCGGCAAAAAAGCTATTTCTACAATGAGCTAGGGTCCCTAAACGAGCTATTACTACAATCCTAATTTATAATCACTCAAAATAACTCCTCCTGAAATTACTCATCCAAACACCCTTTGAAATTGAAGGAGAAATTAATCCAAGTTGTTCACCATTTGTACTCGATAATTTTGAGTTATGCAAGTATTTGCTCATGTACTGATATTTCAGGTTATGCTCTTGCATTGGACATGACTGCTCGAGAAATTCAAGCTTCTGCTAAGGTGATTGTGTTTTCTTTTACCTTTCTTGTGGATGTTAAATAAAAACTCAGATGAAACAGAAGAGATTTATGTTATGTGAATATGTTGCTGCATCGATCAAAAGATAAAGAGGGCCTAAAACACATTTCCTTGATCGAGCTCGGACATGTCTTTCAATATGTTTGAGTATGTCTTGAAATAAACATAAGACCTCTTCATATCCTTGTTGGATTGATCTCCACCTCTTATAGGCTATCTATTTCTAACTTCCAAATAGTTGATAAGGACTTGGGCACAGCATAAGAAAGCAAATGGTGACATTCTGTTTCTTTTGTTCATATCATTATGATACATGTAGAATATATTTTGGGGAACTCCACAATATAGGACTCTTGAACCACGTGTTAGTTTCATCTTATTCTTTCAGCTCTTTTTATTCTCTAAATAAAAATATATTCTTGTTTTTCTTCCTTAAACTATTCTGTTTCCATTGCCAGTCTGCAGGCCTTCCATGGACAGTAGCAAAAGGGCAGGACACCTTCACACCCATCAGTTCTGTTGTAAGAATAATCTCATGCATTGTTTTCTTTCACTTGTGTTATTCAGTTGAAAGAACTATATCATCGAATGGACTTAATAAAGTAATTCGAGTGTTTGCATATGATTTAAATCTCGTAGATGCTGCATTATTCATCAAATAGTAATTGAACAATAGAATACGGAAACTATTTACGTGTTTCCTCGAGCATCTTTATTCTTAAACTTACACCTTCAAACTTATGTTTCTTCTAACTCTGTAAATTATGCAGCTGTCCAAGGCATCAATCCCTAATCCAGATGATATAGAATTGTGGTTAAAGGTTCTGATATTTACCACAAATATTTTCTTTCCTGCATTGGAGTTTGTGTCTCATTTTATAATCGTTTGGTTTTGAATAACTCAGGTAGATGATGAAATTCGACAGAAAGGCTCAACCAAGGATATGATTTTTAAAATTCCATACCTCATTAGCCACATAAGTTCCCTCATGACCCTTCTTGAAGGAGACGTCATACTAACAGGTATCCACAGCCATAGTCTCTTTTTATCTATCTAATTTTCACTATGCTCCAAATTTAAAGTGTCACTTAAGAGTGATTGAGAGACTTTAGGTGATGTTTGGTCCCCGGTTAGGTTCCATGTTTCTCTTTAAATGTATGTGGCTCATCTGTTCGAAAATTATTATGCAGATCTTATTTTACTTGATTGGAATTTGGAGCCCCTTCCTTTTAGAGGTTCCCTTTTCTGGGTTGTTTTTATATGCTCTTGTATCATGAAAGCTCAACCCTTTATAAAAAAATGAAAGTCCAAGATTTCTACGTTTTTGATAACCAGTGATAATGTCATTTTTCCTGACCATTGATTAGCCCTGTTTGATAATCATTTATTTATTTTTTTTGAAATTTAAGTCTACAACAACTACTTCGTCCTATAGTTTTTCTTAATTTCATCTTTACATGCTACCTATATTTTTAAAAGCCAAACCAAAAATTGGAAACAAAAAAAAGTAGCTTTCAAAATTTTTATTTTTTGGTTTTTTAAAATCTAGTTATGATTGACCTACTTTCTTAAGAGAACATAGAACTCTTCGTAGATAATTTAAATAGGCTTAAAACTCAAAAACAAAAAACAAAAAACTAAAGCTCCGTTTGATAACCATTTAGCTTTTAGTTTTTGGTTTTTGAAATTATTACTCAAATTTCCTACAATGTGTTCCATCTTTCCTATAATGTATCTTTCATTAAAAAAGTATGTGATTGATAACCAACTTTTAAAAACAAAAGCTAACTTTTGGAAACTACTTTTTTTTTTCCAAATTTTGGTTTAGTTTATACAACGATAAGTGAGATGTAGATATCCAAGTAAGAAAAAATATATGGTAAGATAGTTGTTGTAGGCATGAATTTCAAAAACCAAAAACAAAAAACTAAGGCCCTGTTTGATAACTATTTGGTTTTTTATTTTTGGTGTTTGAAATTTAAGCTTATTTTTACTCAAACTTCCTACAATGTGCTTCATTTTTCTACCATGAATCTATCTTTCCTTCAGACAGTAGATAAATGCTATCCAGATTTCAAAAATAAAAACAAGATTTTGGAAGCTACATTTTTTGTTTCCAAATTTTTGTTTGGTTTCTACAAATATAGGCAAGGTGTAGACATCCAAATAGAAAAATATATGGTAAAATAGTTGTAGTAGACTTAAATTTCAAAAACAAAAACTAAAAACAAAATGGTTATCAAACGAGGCCTAAATATTTATCAAACGTGCCTTAAATTTCAGTTTTGATTCTTTTTCTTTACATTGGGTATTGATCGGTAATTCATGTTTCACATTCGGTGGAAGTTGAAACATGGCATTTACTTGATGAATCCATCTTTAAGCAATTGCTATTCTCGATTTATTTTTTCCCATCTATCATTGAATTGGCGATTCCACAATTAAATTATGGTCCATCAACTGGGCATAGAAACCAAGTTGGTTAGTACTAATTAAGCTGCATTCTTCTTCACTGTCCAGGAACTCCCTCAGGCGTTGGCCCAGTGAAGGCAGGTCAGAAGGTGACAGCAGGCATAACAAACATCGTTGACGTTCACTTCAATGTCGAAAATCGGGGGAAACTGTAACAAGCATATAGCATTTTCAATTTTCTATGAATCTATAACCATTTCCAATGAATTCCAGACACCAGAAACGTTTGATAAGATGATAGTTTAGAGTTATTGTTGATTTACACACCCTTATTTGAGGTTTTCGACTCTATAGTCATCAAACAACCACAGGCTTTCGAATAAGCCGTGTAATAATAGAGAGATATTCAGCGTTCAGGCAATCCCTATTATGGAAATGACAGGGAAATCCAGAAAGATGCCAAGAGAACTAGAACTTTTTAATGAATTCATAGATGTGATTGCAGAGCGAGCTCGAGCGACTTCTCGTCGTGGAGGAAGTGACCTACGTCTTCCATTATGACAGCTTCTTCAAGTAAAGAGCATATATTTCTTCATCTCCCCACTAGTTCCCAGTTCCAACTTTTCTAGTTTGAAATTTTTGGTACTAAC
Organism: Sicyos edulis; assembly: GCA_036507275.1. Lineage (NCBI taxonomy): Eukaryota > Viridiplantae > Streptophyta > Magnoliopsida > Cucurbitales > Cucurbitaceae > Sicyos > Sicyos edulis. The sequence goes on along the minus strand of CM071857.1, from coordinate 4,968,002 downwards.
TTGAGAAAGACGATTTCGACAATGAACTTTGTTATATACTAGAAAATGAATCTGGTCGAGATATTCACCATGTGGTAATTGTCTCACATTGGAAAGATGAAGAGTTTTCACACATTTATATGAGATATGAGTTATTCCTCTTATTGTTAATTGGTTTTGAGGTGGAATTCCATATTCTCTAATAGTGTAACTGATTGAACCTATTTAATTGTCTTTATTTTGTTTGATAAGATATTATAAGAAAAATTGTTAAAACAAAGTTCATGCTAGAATCTTGAAAATAGAGACTGGAAAAATACAGGGATCCAACTGGATGCTTTGTAAGTATGGAAATTTCATCTGTTATTGGAGCGTCGAAGCATTTACTATGCTTTGATGAAGTATAGAGTTCTCAATGTTTTTTTTTTTAATCTATAGAGTTCTCAATGTTAAGAGGCTTTAACATGATAGGTTTAGAGTTAAAAATTAATTTTCCCCAAAAATTGAACCTCTTAATCAATGTTTGCAAATTTTAATTAGGTCAAGTTACATTTTTAGGGGAGATTGAGATTCTCCTATCCTATTCTAAAAACATTAAAAATATAACTTAAATTATACTTGTATAAGAGGATTTTGCATGTATAATGAAAAATGGTAAAATACTTTAATCTATAGCATAAAATCAAAACTAATTCATTTATAATTAAAATTTGAGTGATAGAATTCTATTATTGGTAGAGTTCTATCACACTCATTTTATCGTTGATTGAGTTTTATAAGTGATAGAAAATTATGTGTTATAAATAAATTATTTTAAAAATTGTGTTGTAAATATAAAACAGAGAGGTAAAATGTGTTGCTTTGTTTAATTGACCATTAGATTAATGAACGGCGAAGAACCTTTCCTCCCATCATCCAAAATATTAACATCTATTTAAAAAAAAAAAAATTGTTGATTCCAAAAGAGTAACTTATTTATAGTGGCCAACTAGAATTGTAATTCAGTTTCCTAGTTGCACATTCGACCATGAATAAGATTTTTGTTAAACACCACTAAAATATTAAGTTGAAGGAAAATATGAATATTCTTTATTTTCTTGCAGTTAAATACGAAGATTTTGAACCTTTAATCCACTTGTTCCATTAATTTTTTTTTTGGAAAATATACCATTTTAGTACGGTAGTTTTGGACTATCATTCCGAGTATTTTTAATCTTCCAATAAAATTATTAGGCCATTTTTTCAATAATGTGTTGAACTAAATTTAATATATGACCTATGGATTATGAGAATACATTTAATATACCTGAAATCGGTATTTGGCTCTCATATTATTTGAGAGTAGTTGTGCCCTCTATATAGGGTTTGTTGGTCTCCCTCCCCCACTATGTACTAAAAAAAAAAACATTACTCTTATTTGTTAGTAATTGTGAACCATTTACAAGTGGAGAATATTATAATCTTCATATTTAATAAATACATCAAAAAAATATGGAAACCATCTATGAATGGAGAATATTAGAGATGTCTATGGGGTGGAATTGGGGAATGACTTTCTTGACTCTGCCATAAAAAATTAATTTTCGTCGTGAAAAAATCTCTACTTTTTTCTTAGGGATTGGGGCGGGGATTCTCTGCAAGAACTAGTGGAGATCGAGTTCTCGCTAGAATTTTTTCAAATTATTTTTCAATTTTTACATATATTTTTTTGGACAATAACTTCAAATAATTAAATTTTATTTAAAAATATTTATAAGTTTGAACTATAATCTTAATTATTAAAAAAAGTATTCAGCTAATTTTACCCACAAATATATTTTTATATAAAAATTAAAAGAATAAAAGAATAAAATATATTAACATAAAATAAATAGGACGAGGATGAAGAAACATTTAAATTTCCAATTCTCCACTTAACCGGGAATTCCCCACCTCTTGACCCGTGAGAAAATAGACATGGCCTAAAGAATATTATAATCTTCCTATTTAATAGATAGATTAAAAAAAATAAAATAACAAGTCCCTTCTAATCAAAGGGTTGTTTCCCAGTTGCTACATTCTTTGTCATTTCTTGTTGACTTCGGTCAACACAGGAGGCTGCTTGTTTCCTTTCTTCACTGAAACCCCAAGAACTTTCCTCCATAACCCTTTCTTAAAACCCCCATTTCTTCTCTGCAAAAATCGAAACCAACAATGGAAGCCGCCGCCATGGACTACCCCTCTTCTCCTCCGCAACTCAACGACTTCGCCCTCAGCGGCAAAATCATGCTCGCCGCCATCATCATCCTCCTCTTCGTCGTCATCCTCATCGTTTGTCTCCACCTCTACGCCCGCTGGTACATCCTCCGCGCCCGCCGCCGCGGCACCCTCCGCCGCCGCAACCGCCTCGTCTTCTACTTCGAACCTCCCCCTTCCCAAACCCACAACGCCGCCGCCGCCCTTCACCGCGGCCTCGATTCCTCTGTTCTCAACTCCCTCCCTGTTTTCACCTTCTCCTCCAAATCCCACTCCGACCCCCTCGACTGCGCCGTCTGCTTGTCCGAATTCGAAGAAAGTGAAAACGGCCGGAACCTTCCCAGTTGCGGCCATAGCTTTCACACCGATTGCATCGATATGTGGTTTCATTCTCACGACACCTGTCCCCTCTGCCGCTCCCCTGTTGAGCCGCCTCTGCAAATTCCGCCGGAGGAACCGGTGAGTCTCGACCCGGGTTCGAGTTCGGGTTCTTCTGGGTTTTGCGTCGAGTGCGATCGTTCGGACCGGGTGGCCTTGTCTTCCGCTGGTTCGCGGTCGTTTCGGTCGCGCCGGAAGCCGGCGGATGTTTCGATTGAGATTCCGAGGCGGAGCGACGGCGAGTTCGCGGCGACGCTGTCGCCCTTGCCGCCGTCGACGCCGTTCACGCCGTCGTTTAAGTCGCCGATTAGCCGGGTGATGTCGCTGTCGTTTAAGAGGATTATCGGCCGGGAGAAAAGAGGCGGGGTGTCGCCGGCCGGTAATGTTGCCGGCTGTAGCTCCGGCGCCGGCGGGGAGTTGTTGGATATTGAAAAGGGGAAGGAGGTAACTCGGGATTGACTCGGCGACTTGGATGGCGAGTTGACTCAGTGAAGGGTCAAATCCAGCGTGGAAAATGACATGGCATGGGTGGCGAGTTTAGTCAGACTTTGAACGCACACGTGGCAGTGTTTACTTGGATGATGGGTCAAATTTAGTGTGCGGACGAGTTTGTCGGACTTTGAACGCACACGTGGCAGTGATTTTTTTGGTTGTATTCTTTATATATCGATGAATTTCGACTGTAGATAGATATAAATATTCATATCTGAATTTGTTGGCCGATATTATTCATTTCCTTTTCATTAATGAAATAATTAGTGAACAAAATTTAATTAATTCAAGTTATTGCTCGATTAAACTCCTCTCTCCTTTCTATTTCTTTTTAAATTCAAACATCCAATTAATTTCTAACCTTTTATTTTAATTCAATATATATATATTTCTTTATTTATGTCTCTAGATTAGCATGATAATTAATTCTAAAAAAAACAAACAAAAAGATTAGCATGTTAATAAAAAATGCTATCTAACTTACATTTGGATTCTATGAAAGTCTTGGTCTAAATTATGAAATAAGTGTCTAAAGTATTAGTGGAATATGAGGTCTATGCTAATAAAATTAAAATTTAGTTAGGTCGCCATCTAGCTTTATAGTATACTTATTTAATAACATATTGTTTGGAATACGATAGGAAAGACTCTTTGCAATCCAAGTATTCTTAAAAATAAATATGACAATTACACATGATGTTCCCTTAAAAACAAAAGGGAAATATGACAATTACACATGATGTTACCTTCAAAACAAAGGAGAAATTAAAATTAGATTTTGATGGTAGACTATCTTTTTATTTTTACATTGTTGCTCTTTTAACTCAAAAAATGTAATAATAATAATAATGATAAGTAATCTAAATTGAGACAAGTCTATAAGCACGAAAAGATAGCTTAACTTGAACTTGTATGTGTTAATATATGGTTGCTTATGACTCAGAATTTTGTAGATAGTAGGGTGAATATGAGTTGAGTTGAGTTGAAGAAGGTATTCAACCAAACTCAAATTTTTGGGTTGCTCATTTTTCCAACCAGACAACCCAAGCCCAACACTTATATTTTCAGGTTGGGTTGGACTATCGAGTTATATCAAATTAGTTGTACCATCATGGTTCATATAAAATATCTCAATCATATAACATAAAAAAATAGATAATTAAAACTATCAAAATAGATGACATAATTTTTGTATATATTTTTATTATGATATATAGATTATAAAAACTTAAAAAAATGTTAAAAAATATTGAAAAATAAAAAATCTAATAATAATTATAATAATTAAATATATATATATATATATATAATCTAAATGATTAAATAACATAATAATTAAGTTATAAGTAAATTTTTTTTTTAACTAAATAATAAACTCGGATTAGTTGGATTAATTTTAGATCAATTATTAATCTAACTCAATTCATAAAAATTTCATGATTTTAAATTCGACTCAACCCATTTTTATATTTAACCCAATTTAATCCATCAAATTAAGTTAGGTTGATTGGGTTACACGAGTTATTTGAACATTAATAGATAGTACCAAAAGAATGGGGACAAGCACTTTTAATGGCGGCCGCCCACATTGCGGAGCTGATATTGGTTTATTTCAAAAAAAAAAAACGCTTTAATCTGAGTAGGAAAGCACCCAAAATCAATCAACCAAATTATGTCTATTACTTTTATATATAAATAATAATTGTTTGTTTTCATGAAGCAGTTAATAAGAAGGCCAGTGGTAATTTGAACCATAATGGCCAAGCTGACTAATTCCACTTTTAGGAGATTCAAGGCCCAAGGGGGGTCCCATTCATAATGTACTCCAACTCATTTTTCTCAGTGGAATTTCATTTTTCGAGTTCGAACTTAGGTCTACCTAATTTCTTGGAAACACATACTTCGAATGAAATATAGACATGTCGTATAAAGATGGCGAACACAAAATCATTGGTCAAAAGTTCTTAATGAGAATGTTTTTAATCTATAGGCCTATAGTTGATTTCCTACCAATGATTGAAAACTAAATGCATTAAGATCAAACGATTACATGCCTAACCTAAACACTCAAAACATTTCTAGGCTATTTGTTTGACATATTTAGGTAGTTTTTGGGTTAATGAGTTATATTGAGGAGTTATGTTGAGGAGTTAAAAATTGAGAGTTGTGTCAAAAATTCGTTTGAATGTAGTTTTTGTATAAAGGAGTTAGAGTCAAAATCTTGTTTGGATGTAAATTTAAAATGAGTGGTTATTTTTAGTAGTTAAAAAAGAAATGATTAAAAATGAATGGTTAAAAATGAGTTATTTTGATTGATTTGAAAGAAATGGTTAAAAATAAGTGGTTAGAAATGATTGAGTAGTTATAAATGAATGATTAAAAATGAATGGTTAAAAATGAGAGTTATTTTTAAAAGTAAAAATGAGGAGAAATTAATAAAAACTCGTTTGGATGTAATTTTTAAGGAGGAGTTAATAAATCATAATACTAACTCCTACTTAAATATGTCAAACACACGGCCTAAGACTTTGGGGGAGTCTAATGACAACAAATCACATTTAGCATTCAAAAAACGTTTACATTTATTTCATAATAACTTTTACTTTTCCCATTTTATAGAAAGTCTTTTTAATAGTTCTATTTTTACAGTGCTTTTAAAATTTTCACTTTTTTATAGTTCAACAAACATATGGTGGAAATTCAAACCTTCAACCATTTTAATGAACAATCCTCAGCAAATACAACCTAGATAACATGGTAATGATTTGAGAGATTGGTGGAAAACAAACTCAGCTGTCATATTAAGAGAAGCATAATAATGAAAGCACAAGAAAATAAACCTTAAAAAAATAGTAAAAAAATGAGAACACAACACAAGAGTCAATATATTGTTTGCCCCACAAGAACACAAGAACACTCAGCTGGTATATACCAGTTTTCTTTCTCTTAATCATTAAGGGTGTGTTTGGGCCCCCGTTATGTAAACGGCCGTGTTGGTTATAATAACTCAACCATTGTTTGCCCCACCGTTTATTATAAACGATGGTTACCTAAACCTCCGTGACCATTTATCTAAACCTTATATATATCACTTTTTGTTGCATAACCAGCCCCTCAAACACCGTTTATCATAATTCCTGTTATAATAACTTGCCCCTCAAACACCATTTATAATAATTCACCGTTTATCCATAACCCACCGTTTATTATAACCTTTCGTCTATTATAACCAAACCAGTGTTCCAAACACACCCTAAATAGATTCCATTCCAACAATGTGGGAATAGTTGAAAAAGGTTACATGGTTAAGGTCTACTCTTCCTTACAATACATCAACTTCCCTCCAAACAATAATTACATAAAATATAATAAAACTTAAAAAGGGGAGACAAGTAAAGCCAAGTTAAAAGGAAAATTCTTGGCAGACACTTTCATACTCATTATCCCAATAACCATCGTGGATTGGTTTAGTAGTCAATTCATTCATATTGTAAACTGATTGTCCTTTAAGAAATAGTCAAAGTAGGTGTAAACTAACTTGGACATTCACGGATACCAAAATGTTGGTGGTTAATGCTACAAAGAGCCGTGTTGAACTACTTTGTAATATACAATCGATACTATCATCCAATTGAATGTTCAATCAACCGCTTCGACAAGTCGAGATCTTCGTCTCCTTTTGCCTTCAGGATTGCACTTCATGCCAACAACTTTTCCGAGTTTTGCAGGAAGTAAGCTATATTCTGTTGCAACAAATCTCTCATTCTATATTCTTTAAGAGTATTATTGACTTCTGATGATTCATGGTTTATATTTCTCACATTGTCATCACTACTATTTTCACTCTTATCTGGGGATGTGAACCTCTTTCTTTAGGTTCGATGCTGTGTTTTATCGACCCGTTTGTCGTGGCGAATAAGCTTAACATGGAATGGATCCACAGAAGAGCAGCAAATCGACTCCCCATCAACACCACTCTTTTCCAACTACACATCTCCATTGTTCATCTACAAATTATCTACCGAAGCATAGTATATAAGATTAAAAAAAAAAAACTAGGCAGGATTTGCATAAGTGGACGTAGACTTTGAAGTTTTGCACCCCTACTGTTATAAATTCCACACTACTGCAAGTCTACCAAACTAGAAAATGTGCATAATGTCTCAATTTTGAAGGGCACTTAAGTTCACAATTCTGCATAACCGGGAATCAGAGTTTTGCTCCTCCTCTAATATCTGGGTACCACTGGCTCATCTCTAAGTTGCACAACTGGGATATACATCGGAGGAGTGGACGAGACACTAGTATCTACAAATTAATGTCACAAGCAGGTCTCCAACCTAAAATTTCGAGGAGAGCATACTTTCAAAGTCCAGTCTTTCGACCAATTGCGCCACCCCTCGGGGACTAACTACTATATAAATCTATTACAAGAAAAAAATTACACGACAAACAAACCAAGACCTACCCAAGTGCCATAGAGTTAAGAATATGAACAAGTTATTTTGCTCTTGAGTAAATGAGTGGGTTCCACATGCAAAATAATAGTGCTTCAAATAAAGAAATTATTGCAGAGCCCATGACATTGCAACTAGTTAAAAATGCAGTGAGAAATCCACAGTCAACACTTGCAAGATGAGAGCGACATATACATATATATATACGTATATATATATATATATATATATATATATATATATATATATATATATAGTTATATTGTAAAATATAACATATATAATAGATTTGGGTTTTTTAAAAATCAATATTGCCCTTTCCACATCAAATGCTATGAACTAATTGATTGAATGTTATTAATACGAACATTTTTGTCATTTCAATGGGATCATTCTATTTTTCTATTACATGTATAATTATTTTTAAATTGTGTTATGTATGATACAGTTGTCTCTATTTTTTGAAATTTCATGGATTAGGAAATTCCTGACCATTTAAAACTCGAAAACCCAACAACAATCCAGAAGAAAAACAAAGATTCTAAACACAGAAAATGAAACCCACCAAAGATATTACATCACAAAACCAAAGAATTCTCTGATCATTTCAAGGAAATCAACAACCCAGAAGCAAAAACAAGAAAAACAAGTGAAGAACAAAATGAAAATAAAAAAAGCTCCAAAATTGAAGAAGGGAAAATGGGAGTGAAAAGAAATAAAATAATGATAAAAAAAAGGCAGAAAAAGAAAAAACAAACAAAATTTTGTATTAGTTTTCGTTTATCTAAAGATAATAATATTATTTTTTGCCCATTCAAATAAAAAAAATTAATAATGTTAAATTCTCTTATCTTTAAATATTGTTTGAACTAAAAATAATATTAAGATAAAATATTAATTGAAGATGGATAAAATAATCATGTTTTTTTTTTTTTTTTTTTTTTTTTGAGATTATAACAATTGAGGATAGGAGAACCGAACTTAAAACCTTTGTCATTGCTAGTGCCGTTGAGCAATGACTCATGTTGGCGATACAATAATCATGTAATTAAGCTCTTATTCACGTATTGAATGATGTTATAAAATAACGTAATAAGATTAATTTTTTTTTTATTCAAGTTAAAAAAAAAAAAAGACAAAAGACAAACGCGGGAAAATTTCCGACTCCACGTTGTACCAAACGGGTTATATAGTTAACAGTTACAAAAAACATTTTGTGTTTGGTTCCCCTGTTTGTTGTCCTAGACTTTCATCATACCGGAATCGTACGGCACTCCAGTAGGCCGAATCCAAGGATTTCCACGAATAAACAACCCGGCGGTGAAATCGGCGGCATGTTGCGGCGTGATCTGCTTAATTCCCCTCCACTTGACTCGTTTATCCTTAACTGAGCCAGGTCCCCTATTATTAATCTCGGCGTAAAACAGAGTGTTGAGAGCGAAATTGCCTTCCCATGGAAGCCAGCCTTCGGGTTGGATCAGGTCGTCGATTTGTGATTGCATGATGATGGTTCTCGAGTATTGCTTCCACGGCCGGCCGAGGTAAGCATGGTTGGTATGCCGGACTGGGAAGAAGTCCGGAGCGGACGCAATGACGCAGTTTTGCGGGGCGGTGCGGTGCTCTTTCTTTCTTCTGGAGCCGTCCCTGCGCGGTCACGATGCATTTTTGATTCTCCATTGGTTTTCTTGCAGTTCTGGAACACAACCGCAGCATTGCCGAAGATGAAGTCGATGGTGCCTGTGATGGTACAGTCTCGATAGAATTGGCGATGGGCGTGGGTGTATAGAGTGTCTTGGTATCCATCCATTTGGCAGTTGTAGAAGATCGACATGTCGGATTGAACTCGCAACGCCACGGCCTGGTGTTTCGCTGCTCCAGCCGTGTTCTCGAAACCAATGTTTTTTCCTATGAAGTTACTTAGAGATGATCATTTGGTAAGAATATGAATACAAATTGTTGATAATTACTTTTGAAATGACAAAACTAATTGATATAAATAAAAAATTATTGAATTAATAACAAAACTTACAGACAGTCGCAGTTTTGAATGTGGGTGTTCCATCAATGAAGTTCTCACTACCGGTGATCTTGGTTTTAGTTGGGCCATCTCCAATCATCATGACATGAGTCATTTTTTTATCGACCATCACTTGCTCTTTATAAACTCCTGCTTTAATATAAATCACAAATGTTTTATTGCTCTTTTGTGGGACAGCTTGTAAGGCTTGAGTAATTGTTTTATATTTTCCACTCCCATCTTGAGCTACCACTGCGTCTGCTTTGATGTTTTCCGGAGTGGCTTGTAGTAGCCCACGTCTCTCGCTTACCCATGATGGCTCTTCTTCTTCATTCGATTCCTCCTCTAGTAGTCGTCGCCCGAACGACGGTAGCTCGAAACCCAAAGAGCTCATAAGGGACGTAATCCCACTCACCATATCAATCCCATTTGCAGTCATTTCTTTTGACGTCTTCAACAATTTCGCCATCTTTTTCCCTGTTTTGCCAGTAACATTTTCAAATCCATCTATGCAAGTTTCTTGATACGTCAATGCGCCGCTCAACCAAATCTTAACATCCTCGATATAATCATTGACTTTGGTGATGTCAAATTTGTCAGCAACTCTATCGAACGAGAGCAAGAGATCGTCAATTGCGTAATCCATGAGCTCGCCACAATCGTCGAGTGCTTTCTTGGCTCTGGGGTCTTTAGCGGATGCTTTCAATGTAGTGGAATTTACAATGGCAGATTTGATTTGGTCCACGATGTAATGGAATCCCGCCTTGATTAGCTCTCGTGGGTCGCTTGTTTCAGTACCGGCCTTGGCGAGGGCTTTCTCGCAAGTTTCTCGATAATCTGTGGATTGACACAAGGTCTCAACTTCTTTGTTGGGGATGGAGATCTTCTCGCCGCCACCAACAACACCTTTGTCGTTGGCGCCACCACCAACACCAGCAGCAGCATTGCTATTGACACCACCAGCAGCAACATTGCCGTTGGCGCCATCACCAACACCAGCAGCGTTGCTATTGATGGCACCGCCAACACCAGCAGCAGCAGCATTGCTGTTGACGCCAGCAGCAGCAGCACCACCAACACCAACACCACCACCAGCACCAGCACCAGCACCGCCACTAGCAGCGTTGCCGTTGACACCGACTGCCATAGCAACTACCATGGCGACAAGAAACAAAGAATTAGAAATGCCGATAAGGGCTGTCTTCTTGTTCTTCCCTCCATCATTATTCGTCATGCTTTTTCTTTATCACAAATAGTCAATATGTTTTTTTCTTTTTTTCTTTTTATTCTTTGGCAAATGGGAAGTTGCAACCCTGCCTTGATTTGTCTGTTCAATAAATGGCCTCTATTTATCTATGTGAAGATTTGAATATATCCAAAAATATAGTTTAAACCGTTACACATGGGAGCATTGTGACCAAAATTTGTTGAATTTCGAAACACAAACCTTTGTTTATTTATTTATTTTTGGTTTTTTGTTTTCCTTAAATCAATGGCTGACTAAATCAATTGCTGACTTTTCCCTGTCCAAATTTAAAATAGTTAAATTTAAATTAGTACTAGGTATTGAAGCTTTCTAATTTGAGATTGCTTTTAATTAAGACCATCCATAATTTTGATCAATTTTGTTTGAAAATCTTAAATGATTAAGATAATTAATTAGAATACCTAAGGCTATGTTTGGTTCACTGGTTAGATTTTAGTTGGTTTGGAATCCAAATCCAAATCAGTGTTGGGTTAACCGTATTTTAATATGGTCGTGGAATTGATTTTAAAACCATCCATTTTTCAATATCATTGCAACCCTTCATTTGATTTTGGTGTGAGTTTTAAAATATAATAAATTATTGTCATATCCCTTCATTTTTTTCACTAATATTTCTCTCTCAATCTTTTTTTCATGTTCTTTCACCTCAAATATGGATTTTTATTCTCATCAACAATTTTACCTTCCAACTAAGCTATGTTCTTTTTTTAATCTAAATTGTTTATTCCTGTTTAATTTATGACTTTTATATGTTAATATATTTTCTTGTTTTTTTTTTGAACAAGTATATTTTCTTGTTTAATTACATGTTTAATTGTATCATTTTATCATATTATCACATGATTTAATTTTTAAAAATAATTTTGCTATACATCATTTATAATATGGTGATGAAATATTTTTAAATAGCATCAAAGATTACTAAAAAATTAAATAATAAAAAAAAGAGTATTTCTATCTAGTTTGTTTTAAAAAAAAGTATTTCTAATTAGTTATTTAATTATATTTTTGTATGCAATATTTGTTTCAACTATTTTAACAAATTTGTTTGCAATATATTCATTCAAATGTAAATTGTCATTAACTAATCGATAATAATGATAGTAATTATTTTTTTAAAAATAATATTTATTATTGTTATTATAAACTTAAAATATAATATTGATTATTTATTACTATTATTATGGATATTATTGTGTAGACTTGTAATTATATCAATATTATTAATTTAGAATAATATATATATAATAATAATAATAATAATAATAATAATAATAATAATAATAATAATAATAATAATAATAATAATAATAATAATAATAATAATAATAATGAATAATAATAATAATGAATAATAATAATGAATAATGAATAAAATAATTTCATAAAATTTCTATTATTATTGTTTAGAATAATTTATTTGGACTCCATTCTGAAGGAACAATACCGTGAACCAAATCCAATATTTTATTCCGTCGTATGAATCCAACGAACCAAACACCATAATATGTGATTCCAAGAAATTCTATTATGATACTCCATTCTGAAAAATCTAGATTCCAACTAGCGAACCAAACATGACTTAATTATTATTAGTTATTAAATATTAATTAATTAATGTCATTTATTAATAGGGGCTATTGCATGTATATTACAAAATGAATAAAATATTACATGAATAGCACAATAATGAAAATATTTGCACATATAGCAAAAATTTTAAATTGATAAACTTCATATTGATAGATTCTATCGATAAAGGGTGATAGAATCAATTACTGATAAATAAAGTAAATTGATAGACTTACATCAGATTCTATCAAGAGTCTATCCTAAGAACCGATAAAATCAATCACTCATAAAATTGATAGACTTCCATCACTAGAGAATGATAGATTCTATCAAAGTCTTCTATAAAAAAAGGTAAATAATTTTTTTTTTTAAATGGCAGAATTTGCTATAAAAGAATTATTTTTAAAAATGTGCTATAATTGTAAACTGTGGTAAAAAAGTTGTTATACAGCGCGAATTCCCTTATTAATACAACAACAATTAGAATAGAAACTCATGACTTTTTATTATTCATTTTTTTGTTTCTTTAATTATGGTAAACATACGACTCATGAATAAATACGTCTAATATTTTAGTGATAACGTTTTAAGATATTTAATGATAAAATGTGTTATCGTGTAAAGATGCAATTAATTAATGTCATTTATTAATACAACAACAATTAGAAAAGGAAGATTCTCAAAAAAAAAAAAAAAAATCAATTTTTTTTTCTTAGGTAAACAAACGTCTAGTATTTTTGTATAAAATTGGGAGAGGGGATCACAAATCTTATGTAGTGGATATTATTGCTTTCTAATAAATGATGAGAGCAAAATATCAATTGATAGACTTCCATCAGATTCTATCAAGAGTCTATCAATAAAAACCGATAGAATCAATCACTAGAGAATGATAGATTCTATCAAAGTCTTCTATAAAAAAGGTAAATAATTTTTTTTTTAAAATGGCAGAATTTGCTATAAAAGAATTATTTTTAGAAATGTGCTAAAATTGTAAACTGTGGTAAAAAAGTTACTATACACCGAATTCCCTTATTAATACAACAACAATTAGAATAGAAACTCATGACTTTTTATTATTCATTTTTTTGTTTCTTTAATTATGGTAAACATACGACTAATGAATAAATACGTCTAATATTTTAGTGATAACGTTTTAAGATATTTAATGATAAAATGTGTTATCGTGTAAAGATGCAATTAATTAATGTCATTTATTAATACAACAACAATTAGAAAAGGAAGACTCTCAAAAAAAAAAAAATCAATTTTTTTTCTTAGGTAAACAAACGTCTAGTATTTTTGTATAAAATTGGGAGAGGGGATCACAAACCTTATGTGGTGGATATTATTGCTTTCTAATAAATGATGAGATCAAAATACCAATTTTCAGGATTCAACTCACGATTATGCGTTGAATTGAATTATCACTAAATAATTAAACCAACGCATCACCAATCATTTCGATACTTCCAAAGATCTTTGGATATCGAGAGAATCTATTTTTTACGTTATTACGTTGTCTAACTGAAAAGGGGAAAGGAAAATCTTAGGGTGAGCAAGGAATATGAAGTATTTCTTAACTAGATGAGAACTTATCAGTTTGAATGTTGATGTAATCAAAACTATTACTATTTCACTAAAATCCAAGATTTTTGGATTTCACACTTTTAATCAAGAGTGCTTTCAAGATTTTTATATGAATAAGAAAGTGGTAGTAAAGTAGAGAAAATATTATTAAGATAAAATATTAATTGAAGAGGATACAAGAATCATGTAATTAAGCTCTTATTGACCTATTGAATGATTAAAAAAAGGTAGAAAAAAATTATATTTCTTCGAGTTTAAAAAAAAAAAAGACAAAAGACAAACGCGGGAAAATTTCCGACTCCACGTTGTACCAAACGGGTTATATAGTTAATAGTTACAAAAAACATTTTGTGTTTGGTTCCCCTGTTTGTTGTCCTAGACTTTCATCATACCGGAATCGTACGGCACTCCAGTAGGCCGAATCCAAGGATTTCCACGAATAAACAACCCAGCGGTGAAATCGGCGGCATGTTGCGGCGTGATCTGCTTAATTCCCCTCCACTTGACTCGTTTATCCTTAACTGAGCCAGGTCCCCTGTTATTAATCTCGGCGTAAAACAGAGTGTTGAGAGCGAAATTGCCTTCCCATGGAAGCCAGCCTTCGGGTTGGATCAGGTCGTCGATTTGTGATTGCATGATGATGGTTCTCGAGTATTGCTTCCACGGCCGGCCGAGGTAAGCATGGTTGGTATGCCGGACTGGGAAGAAGTCCGGAGCGGACGCAATGACGCAGTTTTGCAGGACGGTGCCGGTGGGCTCTTTCTTCTGGAGCCGTCCCTGCGCGGTCACGATGCATTTTTGATTCTCCATTGGTTTTCTTACGAAGATCTTGCAGTTCTGGAACACAACCGCAGCATTGCCGAAGATGAAGTCGATGGTGCCTGTGATGGTACAGTCTCGATAGAATTGGCGATGGGCGTGGGTGTATAGAGTGTCTTGGTATCCATCCATTTGGCAGTTGTAGAAGATCGACATGTCGGATTGAACTCGCAACGCCACGGCCTGGTGTTTCGCTGCTCCAGCCGTGTTCTCGAAACCAATGTTTTTTCCTATGAAGTTACTTCCGATGATCGCTGGTAAGAATATGAATACAAATTGTTGATAATTACTTTTGAAATGACAAAACTAATTGATATAAATAAAAAATTATTGAATTAATAACAAAACTTACAGACAGTCGCAGTTTTGAATGTGGGTGTTCCATCAATGAAGTTCTCACTACCGGTGATCTTGGTTTTAGTTGGGCCATCTCCAATCATCATGACATGAGTCATTTTTTTATCGACCATCACTTGCTCTTTATAAACTCCTGCTTTAATATAAATCACAAACGTTTTATTGCTCTTTTGTGGGACAGCTTGTAAGGCTTGAGTAATTGTTTTATATTTTCCACTCCCATCTTGAGCTACCACCGCGTCTGCTTTGATGTTTTCCGGAGTGGCTTGTAGTAGCCCACGTCTCTCGCTTACCCATGATGGCTCTTCTTCTTCATTCGATTCCTCCTCTAGTAGTCGTCGTCCGAACGACGGTAGCTCGAAACCCAAAGAGCTCATAAGGGACGTAATCCCACTCACCATATCAATCCCATTTGCAGTCATTTCTTTTGACGTCTTCAACAATTTCGCCATCTTTTTCCCTGTTTTGCCAGTAACATTTTCAAATCCATCTATGCAAGTTTCTTGATACGTCAATGCGCCGCTCAACCAAATCTTAACATCCTCGATATAATCATTGACTTTGGTGATGTCAAATTTGTCAGCAACTCTATCGAACGAGAGCAAGAGATCGTCAATTGCGTAATCCATGAGCTCGCCGCAATCGTCGAGTGCTTTCTTGGCTCTGGGGTCTTTAGCGGATGCTTTCAATGTAGTGGAATTTACAATGGCAGATTTGATTTGGTCCACGATGTAATGGAATCCCGCCTTGATTAGCTCTCGTGGGTCGCTTGTTTCAGTACCGGCCTTGGCGAGGGCTTTCTCGCAAGTTTCTCGATAATCTGTGGATTGACACAAGGTCTCAACTTCTTTATTGGGGATGGAGATCTTTTCGCCGCCACCAACAACACCAGCAGCAGCATTGCTAGTGACACCAGCAGCAGCAGCATTGCCGTTGGCGCCATCACCAACACCAGCAGCGTTGCTATTGATGGCACCGCCAACACCACCACCACCAGCAGAGCCACCACCAACACCAACACCACCAACAGCAGAGCCACCACCACCACCAGCAGAGCCACCACCAACACCACCACCACCAGCAGAGCCACCACCAACACCAACACCACCAACACCAACACCAGCAACGTTGCCGTTGACAGCACCACCAACACCACCACTAGCAGCGTTGTTGTTGACGCCACCAGCAGCAGCGTTGCCGTTGACACCGACTGCCATAGCAACTACCATGGCGACAAGAAACAAAGAATTGGAAATGCCGATAAGGGCTGTCTTCTTGTTCTTCCCTCCATCATTATTCGTCATGCTTTTTCTTTATCACAAATAGTCAATATGTTTTTTTCTTTTTTTCTTTTTATTCTTTGGCAAATGGGAAGTTGCAACCCTGCCTTGATTTCTCTGTTCAATAAATGGCCTCTATTTATATATGTGAAGATTTGAATACATCCAAAAATATAGTTTAAACCGTTACACATGGGAGCATTGTGACCATAATTTGTTGAATTTCGAAACACAAACCTTTGTTTATTTATTTATTTTTTGTTTTTTGTTTTCCTTAAATCAATGGCTGACTAAATCAATTGCTGACTTTTCCTTGTCCAAATTTAAACTAGTACCAGGTATTGAAGCTTTCTAAGTTGAGATTGCTTTTAATTAAGACCATCCATAATTTTGACCAATTTTGTGTTGAAAATCTTAAGGTAATTAATTAGAATACCTAAGGGGGTGATTGGATTTTGGTGTTGAAAAGAGGAGAGGAGAGAAAGTTGAAGAGAAAGAGAAAGTAGAGTGATTTGGAGATATGAAGTAGTTTTTTGGAGATTGATGTTTTGGAGAGGAGATGTTGTAAAAATATTTATTTTATATTGATTCTTTATAATGTAATGATGGTAGATTTGGATTGATTGATAAATAAAATATATTTAATTTTGTATTGTGAGATTGAAAATTAGAGAAAGTTTGATATGATATTTGATAAGATTAGATAAAAGATATTTTATGTTATATTATATGGTTGAAAATTAAAAACATATTTGACGTGACATTTAAAAAATTAAATAAAAAATTTGATGTAAATCAGACGAGAGGTTGAAGAGAAGTTGGAGAGGGATTGATGTCCTAATAACAAACATGGAGTTAAGATTTCTCATTCTCCTCCTCCTCTCAACACCAAATCCCAAACACCCCTAAGGTATTATTGGTTATTGAATATTAATGAATTAATGTCATTTATTAATACAACAACGATTAGAATAGGAACTCATGACTTTTTATTATTCAATTTTTTGTTTCTTTAATTAAGGTAAACATACAAATAAATACGTCTAATATTTTAGTGATAATTAATGTTTTAAGATATTTAATGATAAAATGTGTTGTCGTGTAAACAAGCAATTTGGTTTCTTGTATATGATTAATTTCGGCCCATTGTTCTAGAAGTAAGAAGAGAGACTTTAAATTCATCAAGATAAAAGAGGGGGAAAAGTGATGACTAGATGGAAGAAAGTTTCTTTGGTGGAAAAAGAAATCATGATTCTCAAAATGGTTTTGCCAAGATTTAACCAAAGCTATGGAAAAAATTTGGAAAATCTAAATTCTACAAAGCTAGAATGGGAGAAGTTTTGTTGGCCTAAACAAAGATACTTTATGAAGTTTTTTATCCTTAGGTGTAAGTAGGGTCTAATCCTTTTTAGGTTTTGGAGATTAGAAGCATTATTTGGGGAGAGAGTTATTAAAGGTTGGAATAAGGAAGAGAATTGAGAATGGTCAAACCACTTTTACTTTCTAAGAATTTTTTTTAAGTACAAATTTGGGAGAAGGAACCATTAACCTTACGTAGAAGTATTATTGTTCTCTAATAAATGATTAGGGCCAAATACCAATTTTTAGGATCCAATTCATGATCATATGTTGAACTGAATTACCATTAAACAATGAAATCAATACATCACCAATCATTTCGATACTTTCAAAGATCTTTGGATACCGAGAGAATCTACTTTTTACGTTGTCTCTAACTGAAAAGGGGAAGGGAAAATCTTATGGTGAGTGAGGAATATGAAGTATTTCTAACCTAAAGGAGAACTTATGGGTTTGAATGTTGATGTAATCAAAATTATTACTATTTCACTAAAATCCAACATTTTTGGATTTCACACTTTTAATCAAAAGTGCTTACAAGATTTTTATGAATAAGAAAGTGGTAGAAAATTTTTCCAACTGTGAGAGAAGTTCTGAGTGGTGGAAGAACTTACTCTATTATAAAAAAGAATGATATGGTTGACAATAGTATTTTATATATATATATATATATATATATATATATATATATATATATATATATTTGACGTTTTAAATACCTATTTAATAGGAAATTTGAACTATATAGCAACTTTTTTAGTACAGTTTACAAGTATAACAACTTTTTAAAAATAATTTGTTTATAGCAAATTCTGCCTACTTTTTAAAAAAATCTCTATTTACTCTGTTTATTGAAGATTTTGATAGAATCTATCATTCTCTAGTGATGGAAGTCTATCAATTTTATTAGTAATTGATTCTATCCGTCTCTATTGATAGAATCTATTAATATGGAAGTAAATCAATTTACATTTTTTTGTTATATATGCAAATATTTTTCTTATTATGTTATTCCTGGAATATTTTAACTCTTTTGTAATATACATGCAAAAACCCCTTTTTAATATGAATAAACATTAACCTAACCAAAAAAAAAACACGCAAAGGGGATTTCTGAATTTTATTGTAAAATTATATCTACAAACATTAAAAAGCCCCCTAATTTTTCAGTTATCTTGTCTCTAATTCATTTCCTCACCTTTTTTTTTTCTTCAATGAAAACGACAATCAACAACCGATCAAAGAATAAAGAAATGTGAGAGAAGAAAAACAAACACATAAAAATTTACGTGGTTCACTAACAAAGTGGTTAGCTAGTTCACAGGTAGTGAGGGGGCAATATTTTATTAAGGAAAGGCGAACAGATACAAATTATATAATGAATGTCATATTACAGCTAGTTCACAGGTAGTGAGGGGGCAATATTTTATTAAGGAAAGGCGAACAGATACAAATTATATAATGAATGTCATATTACAGCTAGGGTTTAATTCGAATTTATATATGCACTCTCATTAAACCCTATTATAGAGGGCATAAACATAAAATAGAATGCACATGTGTAGATGCACTGCGAAAACAGAATGCTAAGCGAAGTGCGGTTAGTATATGTGGAATGCATATTGCAACACGAAAAGACGGGATGTGTTTGTGCATAAGAATTAGCTCGCGCAACAGAATGCGGAAACCGAGACCTCTGATTACTAATCGCAGGACATTGATGTCTTCAAGACATATCTCAACACTCATTTTCTACAAATGTCAACAAGCTCAAAGAATGTCTACAAGTTCTCACGACGAAAATGAAGGACTTGAAGGCGAAAGACGAAGAAGAGCAGGAAACACCTACGCGTTTTATTTGACTATGCAAAGCAAAGTTCTACATTTTCATGGAGTTAGGGTTAGGGATATTGTGATACAAATTACATTTACAAAAACTGCAAGTAAAAAAGAAGTTGAATTGTAAGCTTACTTCACATCATATTAGCTAACACGTTATATTTGTTGCATATCTCGAAGGAGCTAACTTGAAGGTAAATTTCATTCCAAACATACTTTGTTTAATAACTATTTTATTTTTAAAATAAAAGGCATACATATTTGATTATACTCGATAGGGTGATGACTTTTTTTTTGAAATTCGGGAACTCAGAGCTTCGCTCTCCTATACCCGAGACACCACTTGTCCGTCTCTAGACTGTGAGACCGAGATACTTCAAACCAGCAGCCTCAAAATAAAGGGATAATTTTTTAAGGGTTAAAAATTAGTCAAGGTGCATGTTTGATCCCCAAATTAGGTGTCATTTTACTCTTTTCTGAAAAATACGAAAAAATGAGATTTTAAAAGTTACTTTTGTTCGTTTTTGGATTTTGTTTTTTATTTTAAAAAACCAATAATACAATGTGGTTACCAAAGATATTCGTTTTAAAAAATAAAAAATAGATAACAAAAAATTAGAAATAACATAGAGAATTTGCGTTGTATAACAACTTTTTTACTACAGTTTACAATTATAGCACATTTTTAAAAATAATTCTTTTATAGCAAATTCTGCCATTTTTTAAAAAAAAATTATTTGTCTTTTTGATAAAAGACTTTGATAGAATCTATAGTCTATCAATTTTATCAGTGATTGATTCTATCGGCTCTTATTAATAGACTCTTGATACAATCTGATGGAAGTCTATCGATTTACTTTATTTATTAGTAATTGATTCTATCACCTTTTATCGATATAATCTATCAATATGAAGTCTATCAATTTACAATTTTTGCCATATGTGCAAATATTTTCATTATTGTACTATTCATGTAATATTTTATCCATTTTGTAATATGCATGCAAAAGCCCCAATAAAATAGTTATATATTCGCCGGGTATAATTTTGATAATAAATTTTGGTAAATTAACCGATAAATATATATTATATAATTTACTATTAATTTTCCATCTCCCAAATCATTGAATGAGTGTCTAAAAAGAATCAATAAATTAGCTAGTAGTTAGAATGTGAGATGATTTGAATGCAACAAGAAGATGACTAAAGTAATTAGTGGAACTTGAGAGAACATGTAAAATATTGTTTAAGAAAATAGGATAGATGTTACATTGTCCCACACACATTATAAATCTAAACATTAACAATATATATAAAATCAATTCTAACCTAATGAGCCTCGACCTTACAATATTCTAACACAATGTAAATATAGTTAAACTAAAAATATTATTAAAATCAAATATAAGTAATATATATAGAATAAAAGAAGAAAGAAAGGGAAAATATATTTATTCAACATTTTAAGAAGGAGAGAAAAAGATAAAAGGCGGGAAAACAAACTCCTAAATTTGAAGGAGTTGACTCCACAGCATAAAATTGTGTGTTGTTTCTACACCTTCATCATACCGGCATCGTAGGGTACACCGGAAGACCTAATCCAGGGGCTCCCACGAATAAACAAGCCAGGTGTGAAGTCTAGAGCATGTTGCTGCGTGATCTCTCTAATTCCTTTCCATTTGACTCGTTTGTTCTTAGCTGAGCCAGGCCCCCTGTTATTAATCTCCGCATAAAATAGAGTCCTGAGAGCGAATTCGCCGTCCCATGGAGTCCAGCCTTCGGGATGGATCATGTCGTCGATTTGTGATTGCATGATGATCGTTCTCGAGTATTGCTTCCACGGGCGGCCGAGGTAAGCCTTATTGCTATGGCGGACGGGGAAGAAGTCCGGAGCGGACGAAATGATGCAGTTCTGCAGGATGATGGCGGTGGGTTCTGTCCTCTGCATTCGTCCTTGCGCGGTCACAATGCATTGCTGACCCTTTATTGGTTTTCTTACCAGGATCTTGCAGTTTTGGAACACCACCGCCGCGTTCCCAAAAATAAAGTCGATCGTGCCCGTAATGGTGCAATCTCTGTAGAATTGACGGTGGACGTGGGTGTACAAAGTGTCTTGGTAGCCGTCCATTTGACAGTTGTAGAAGATCGACATGTCCGATTGTACTAGCAATGCCACTGCCTGGTGTTTCGTCGGTCCGGCAGAGTTCTCGAATCCGATGTTTTTTGCAATGAAGTTGTTCCCAGTCACCGCTGGTAAGAAAATAAAATTACAATAGTTATAATATAAAATAATTCAATTCGTGTTTGGGCCACGTGTTTTAATAATTGGTGAGTTAGTCCATAACTACACATTTCAAATATAATAACACTCTTAACAAATAATTATTATAATCCATGTTTCGATAACATGCACCATAAACCATTGTTATTATAACCACCCACCTAAGTATGATAATAATATATCCTAATTGTTATAGTAACCTATGTTTTAATAACTTTTCAAAAAAAAAAAAAAAAAACCTATGTTATAATAAAATTCTTGGTTATAATAATCTACCCCTCTCAAATGCATGTTATTTTAACTTCTTTTCTAATAGTTTAATAATAATTTATATTTCACCTTGAATGCACCTTAATATTGAACAGTGATATATAAAACTTACTGACAGTAGCAGTTTTGAATGTAGGTGTTCCATCAAAAAAGTTCTGACTACCGGTGATTTTAGTTTTAGTTGGGCCATCTCCGATCATCATGACATGAGTCATTGTTTTATCGACCATCACTTGCTCTTTATAAACTCCCGCTTTAATATAAATCACAAACGGTTTATTACTCATTTTTGGGGCAGCTTGTAAGGCTTGAGTAATTGTCTTGTATTTTCCACTCCCATCTTTAGCTACTATAGCGTCCGCTTGGATATTTTTTGGAGTGGCTTGTAGTAGCCCTCGTCTGTTGTATACCCACGATGGCTGTTCTTCTTCATATGGTTCTTTTGTTAACAATCGTCGCCCGAAAGATGGAAGCCGAAAACCGAAATCGTTTATAAGGGACGTTATCCCACCCATCATATCAAGCCCATTGGCAATCATTTCTTTCGAAAACTTTAACAACTCCGCCATCGTTTTTCCTGTTTCGTCAGTAACATTTTCAAATCCATCTATGCAAGTTTGTTGATACGTCAATGCGCCGCTCAACCAAATCTTAACATCCTCCATATAATCATTGACTTTGGTGATGTCAAAGTTGTCAACAACTCTATCGAACGAGAGTGCGAGATCGTCAATTGCGTAATCCATAAGGTCGTCGCATTCGTTGAGTGCTTTCTTGGCTCTGGGGTCTCTAATTGATCCTTTCAATATATTGGTTGTTTGAATGGCTGATTTGATTTCGTCTATGGCGTAATGTAATCCCGCCTTGGCTAGTTCTCGTGGGTTGTTCGTTTGGACACCGGCCTTGGCAAGGGCTTTCTCGCAAACTTCTTGATATTCTGCAGGTTGACACAAGGCCTTAACTGCTTGTTTGGGGCTCGAGAACAGCGAGGCACCGCCGAAGCCAAAGTTGCCGTTGACGCCAACTGCCATCACAACTACCATGGCAGCAAGAAACAAAAAATTAGAAACGCCGACGAGGGTTGTCTTCTTGTTCTTCCCTCCATCATTCACCATGTTTGTTTTTTTTTTTATCACAAATAGTCAATATATTTTTTCTTTTTTCTTTTTCTTTTTTTTTTAAAATCTTTTACTAATGGGAAATGGGAAGTTGCCAGACTGCCCTTCATTTCTCTGTTCAACAAATGGCCTCTATTTATACATATGAAGATTTGACAGAGATCCGAAATTACAGTTAATACCGTTACACATGGGTGCATTCTGACCATAATTTGTTGACTTTCCAAACCACAAACCTTTTTTCCTTAAATCAATTGCTGATTTTTCCTTGTCCTAAATTTAGCTAGGTACTGAAGCTTTCTAAGCTGAGATATTTACTTTTAAATTAAGACCATCCATAATTTTGACCAATTTTGTGTTGAAAATCTTATGTAAGCGGCCGGGTATGTTTGGGCCCTCATTTATATAAACGGCCGGGTTAGTTATAATAACTCAACCGATGTTTGCTCCACCGTTTATTATAAATGGTGGTTATCTAAACTTGCGTGCCCGTTTATTTGAACCTACGTATCAATTTATTTAAACCTTATATATATTACTTTTTATTACATAACCGGCCCCTCAAACACCATTTATCATAATCCCTATTATAATAACTCGCCCCTCGAATACCATTTATAATAACATACCGTTTATCATAATCAAACCGGTGCTCTAAACACACCATGATTAAGCTAATTAGAAGAGACTACTTTTACGTCTAATATTATAATGATAAATGTGTTGTGGTCTATATCTCTATTAGACTTGTTTATTATCCTCATGAACTAAGACCATATAACATAGCATGCGGTCTAGGAAACGGTATTAAGTAACAAGCTATGCAATATTGTAGAGACTTGATGAATCGACACAACCTTGTAATATTGGTGTGTATACTATGATAGTGTGTCGGTGGCCCCGGACGTGCACGGTCTCGTCGTAAAGAACCGTACGTTAATATTCAAGGATCCTCAGTCTCTCTAGTGGCAGTTTAAGTGAAATGCAGCAAACAATTCGATCCCTTGTCAAAACATTGAGTTTCCTAACATCGATTCACGTACAACGGGCGCCCGAACATCGCCTTGCCGTTTAGCTCTGTTTGTCATACGAATGCTAAAGTAATCCATAAAGGACTTCAATTTCCACCCGCTAGGCAAATGATCTTAGCCCTCAGGCTGCAGTTGAATTAGCATATTCTTTTTCGTATTTTAAGCTTAATTTGTAACTTCTTGAGGATTCATGGTGTGAGTACAGTAAGAAACAAACTTCTCTAAATAGAAAACTAATCCAAAAATATATCTTAATGGCCTTTTTCCTAATTAATATTTCCGTGTGAATGCAATTCTTGTAAGATATAATTATTGGATTAAAAAACATAAAAAGGTAAGACATAATTATTGCACAATTAAAGTAATTTTTTTTTTTTTTTTTTTTTTTTTGTAGCCATCTTGATTTAGATTATTTTTATTTCATGAAAATTTAAGAGGAAATATTCTTGAGATTTTATTATTATTATTATTTAAATAATAAACGAAATAAATTTCAAAATGATATTTGAGATAGATACCATATTATTTCCCTCCAAATTTTCAACTAAACACTATCTTACTGCACCCAAACACCCATTTAATTTTTTTTATTTATTCACCAAACATTCACTTCTTCCATTTACATCTTCATCTTCTTCCAAACATCGCTATAAAAGAGATTAGAAAAAAGTACAAAAAGAAAACCCAAAAAAGAGTACATTGATTCTACAAAAGGAATTTATAATAAGAGAACTCTCAAACATTGAGCTCGAGCTAGGAAATTATTGAGGTGCGAAGTACTTCACTTATTATTAATTAATTTTAAGATTGAATCGCATACTATTTAATAGAGACAACCATTACATTTTGAATGCTTTCTTTAATAGAAATAATTGAGACCATAGACTCTGATTCCGTCCTACCCAGTACCCATCTTCCGCCGCCGGATCTTGAGGCTTTTCATCACCCGATTGCCGGAGGGTACGTTTCTGAAAAAGGGTTTTGAATTCAACAAACCATGAATTGTCATAATTTTGGAAAGAATTTGGAGCTCTGTTTGGGACTTGAATCACTCAACGATCACATCCCCATACCTTCCTCCGCTTTTCGTATTCGGGACTTGAAAGATTATCGTAGCTTGGACTGAAATTATTATAGTTTACACAAAGGGATACCAGGTAATCCACTTATTATTATAAGGGACAATTACGAAAATAATGTCTAAAATTAGGAAATATATTTAAATAATGTCTGCCCTACTTTTAATTTTAAATAAGTAAATACATTATTAATCTATAAAATTACAATTCATATTTATATCCTCAATTTATTCCCAATTTTTTAGTTGTATAAAATACGTTTTTTTTATAACCGTATATATAAAAAAAAAAATCTTATATCTAAAATTGGGAAAAAAAATCTTAGGAGAACTTTCACTTAACTAATAACAAATTCAAATATATACTTAAAAGATAATAAACAAAAAATCTAAAAAACAGAGATCTTTCCACTTAAAAATTGGAAATGACAGTTACTATAAATCTCCCCCAAATAAATAATATTAAATCTACTCACTAAAGTTAAGATTAAAAAAATAAATGCATTTAACTCACCTGATGTGCCGTTCCACTTGAATTATGTTGAATTTTGTGTTGGAATGTGTGAAAGATATTATCCACCATATAAATTGTAAATGATGAAGCTGAAGGGTCGATAAAAAATATAACCCTAAAATATATCATCTTCATTGTGTACCCAAGAGAACGACAAAAATACCATACATAAATTGTACACACTCCAATATTCACAAATTCATTCTACATAAACTGTGGTACATTCATCTTCAGTTAGGGTTATACTCTTCCGCCCCTTATTAGAAAACACCACAACCTCATTGTACACAAATGGTATACAGTCTATTCACAAATTCTCATTCTATCTTAAGTGTATGCATGATACGTTCATCTTCGATTAGAGCTATACTCTTATTCGTAAAGATATAGACTAAAAATTTTAGAGTTTTTGTTCAATTCAAGTCGTGCACCAATAAAAGTTAGAATACACATTTTCATTATCTCATACTCACTATGATAGACGCAAGTAACTTCCATTGACAGAGTGCTCCTCTTTATCTCTTGGAAAAATTATTGTGCAATGCTTTAATACTCTATGGAATGAATCATGTGCGTTTGCTCACAAGAATTGAAGAATGTTTCGTCAACTAAGAAAGAGACTTCCCAAAATGAACTTCTCTTATTCTCTTTTGGCCTTTTCCTCGACTTTAAACATTGTGTAATCTAATGGAAGTGAAACTAAAATTTAGATATTTAAGTTTTTTTGTTTAAATATTTGAAAAGAAGATATTTTGAAATTAAAAAAAAATCATTAAAAAAGAGAGAGGGGTAGTTATTTATTCCTTAAATTAAGAATTTGAGATTTTACCAACAATTTTTTTTTAAAAAAAAAGGTTCGAAAATCTTTTTTTTTTAGAAAACAACGGTTTGAAAATTTAGAATAAGGACACTTTGGGAATAAATTTATCGTCTCTCATCCCTGATTCTTTATTTAGACAATGATTTAAAGTAAAAAATAGAGTAGACAATATTTAAATAAGTATGTGAGAAATAGACAATTATTACTATTTCCCTTATTATAACTGGTGGCCCAAATGCGAGTTGGGTAACTTAGGTTATTATAATCCAACCGTACCCACTCTTATAAGGAGACAAAAACACCCCTTTAGTGATTGGTGATAAAAGGTACAAATTTTGATAGCATTGGACTGGACCCTTTTATAGAAAAAAAGAAGAAGGATGAAACGCCGTCTATGGGAATCGAACTCATGACCACGTGGTTAAAGCCACACGCTCTATCGACTGAGCTAAGACGGCTTGATGTTATATTATATAGGAGAATTAGCTTCTAAGGAAATATTTGGAGCGTACTTGAATAGGAGAAGGTGGGTAGAAAGGGAAAACTAAAGTAGTTTGGATGAATGATTGTATGAAAATCATTTTTAGATAAGGTTGTGTGATGGAGGGGTTGTAGAAAAAGTGTATTTGAATAAGGGTGTTTGAATGAATGGTTGCATGTGGCATGGAACCATGTTTCATTGAACAATTTCAAAGTGATGGACAGTAAAATGAAAAAACTTTATTTATGATCAGCATATTCTTATTCAGCTTCATCATCCACCTCGTGAGTTTGGCCTTCCCAGTTTCACTAAAGTGAACATGAAATTCCCTGACAAAAACTTGTTTCTTTTTCTGTTTTCACAGGAGTAAAATGTATTGTTTGTAGTGCAACAACAACAAATGCCAGCACCATCTAATCCTTCATCAAAATATAAATTCTTTCCATATTACATTTTGCAGTTTCTGCCATTAACAAAAAAAAATCACCAAAGATTCATGCTAAATATTTCAACCTAGAAGCCAAAGGCAAAAAGGCCATAGTTTTAGACACTTCTAGGTTGGGGTAAGTTCAATTATGTCGGTCACCATTGTTTGTAAATTTATGTTTATATCTATTTTGGCTCTAAGATGGTATTTTCCAATTTCACGTTTGGTCTAGTTGTACCTTTCTGAGAATTTGATGCAAATCGACATTGTTCTTGGTGTCAATACGTGTCTTGTGTTCCTACTTCCAAATGGAGCTGTAGTTTAGAGCCTACACATAATGCTTGGTAACCTCTCCTTTTACCTTATTTATTTTCTTCCTCGGTTTTTTTTTTCTTCTTGCAGATGATTTTCTATACTATTTCATAACACACTAATCAACAAGTATTTAAGACCAAATCGTTTTACTCTTAAAGAAAATTAAGTTTATAAACATTCGTCTACCTCATAGGTTTTGTTGTTTGGTTTCAACTAGAGGTTTTAAAAATAAGACATATCTTATCGAGTGTTAGGAGGTCTCCCCTGTGTCCCAATTTCATTTTTATTAAACCGAATACCTTTTTTTATTTAATGGGCTCTGGTAGCCTATTAAATAGTATAAAGTTCCATCTTTAATTGATTATAAACCATCATGTAGTGGTTCAATTGGTCAATGAGGGTCTTGGGGTTCTAAAGGTGATGAGTTCAATCCATGGTGGTCAACCTACTTAGGAATTAATTTCTTACGGGTTTTCTTGACATCCAAATGTTGTAGAGTCAGGTGGTATGTCTCATGATATTAGTCGAGGTGCGCACAAGTTGGTCCGGACATATCAATTAATTATAGATTAATTGTAAAAGATATTGTTTCCTATTTAAAATTTTAACAAGCAAGTCGTTGTAGTATAGTGGTAAGTATTCCTGCCTGTCACGCAGGTAACCCAGGTTCGATCCCCGGCAACGGCGTTTTTTGTTACTCTCAACTTTCTTGATATGTGGTAAACTACCACAGAAATGGAAATTGGGGTTCTTAGTTGACTTTTTTGGCCGTGATTCTATTTGAGAAAGCTGTTGTTGATTGTACAAAGGTAAAACATTCAAATTCTCTTATGTTAACTACTACCACTTGCTAATGCACCCCCTCCCTCCCTTCCTATGTTGTTGACATCTATGTTTGTTTCAACATAATAGGCATCTTAGTCTTAAGTAACCAAGACGTAATAGATTCAATTCATTACGATCACTTACCTATAAATTGATTTCCTACTATTTTTTTTTTACATTTAAATGTTGTAAGATCATGTGATATGACCCGTGAAAATAGTCCAGATGCGCCTAAACTAGTTCGGACACTCACATATTAAAAAAAAACGAAGAAATCCGAGTAGCAATGACATTAGTTAAAGGGAAGTATAGATTGTTTTTTTCTTTGCATATCTGTTTGCAACAATCATAACTTGGTTCCTTTAAAAGTGTAAACAAAAACAAAAAAAGGTAGGCTCCATTTGATAACCATTTCGTTTTTTGTTTTATAAGTCTACAATAACTATTGTAGACCTATGGTTTTCTAATTTTGATTTCTACTTTTTATCTATATTTTTTATTCGCTTTTTGGAATTTGATTAAGATTCAAATACTTTCTTAAGAGAAGATGAACTCTTTTGTAGAGAATTTATGTGAAAACAAGTTTAAATTTCAAAAACCAAAAACCAAATAGTTATCAAATGTAACAACTTTATCTCGGTATTCATCGGAGTTGGCACCATATCGTGAGTTCAAGTTGTCACTCTGCAAACATTGTTTGAAGGAGGGGAAAAGAACTGGCAACTGGGTGCTATGAAGTGGTTAAGCCTAATAGAACTTAGCTGATAACTACTTAGATTACTGGTTTCCAGTGTTTCCACCCATCTCCCAAGTTAAAAGAAGTATAGCTGTAGAGTACTTATAAAAAATCGCATCCTTCCCTGTGCTGTGCAGGTATTGAATCAGGACGATGCGAATGTAACCGTTCGCATTCATCGTGCACTTCATAGCCAGTTAACAGAATTGCGAGAAGCACGATTCATCCGGTGTCGAATTTGGCAGATGAAAGGTTCGTATTACCATTTTGGCTGCTGTAGTTTCTTGAATATAGGATTACACTGGTTCTCTCTTGCTATCTAAAATTCTAAATTTGCTCATGGAATGACTTAGCCAGTTAGCCCTTGTTTTTTAAATTTAAAACTACGATCTACACGACAACTACTTTTCCATATCTTTTTTCTTACTTGTATATCTATATCATAATTCTTACCTATGTTTTTAAAAACCAAATCAAAATTTAGAAACAAAAAAAATACTCCAACAATTTTTTTTTTAAAAAAAAAAATTTGGTTAGTATTCACGTACTTTCTTAGTAAAAATAGAATACATTATGGGAAAACTCGAACTCATAGTAAGAAAGTTGAGTAAAAATAAGCTTAAATTTCAAAACTCAAATAATTATGAAACGAGACTTTAATTTCTCGTTTACATGAATTGGTTTTGTATGTGTGCCTTTTTTTATGGTTTCAAAATATATTAGGTACTTGTGTTGTTTATGACAAGAAAAAAAATCTTTGCTGTAATTGATTGTTCTTGGAAGATGGCTCTGGAAATTCAATATATTCGATTGCTTTTCATGTTCTTTTGGTGTCTTTTTGAACTAGCCCACTTAGATGGATGTTAACATCAAACAAAAAGTGAGAATGATAGTATTATTTAACAAAAGTATTTAGATTTTATCATAAGTTCTTCGGACTCTTTGATCGACTTAACTTTAACAAGCACGAATTCCAACTTATTAAGGCGTTTATCTGGTTTATCTCTTTACTCGGAGGTCAAATATTCAAATATGTATTTTCAAATAGCAATACTTGAATTTTTACTAGTAAAGATTTAGATCATACTTTACTCATCTTTATAATCACATATTTTTTAATTTAATAAAATATGGGTAAAGAAAAAGATGTGATTATAAAGATGAGTAAATATAGCTCCAATCTTAATATTGCTTTGCTTAAGCTAAAAAACAAGTGTTAAAAAGCATTTTGTTTATGAAAGAAAGTGTTGGAGCATTTTATGAACTTATTTGGTGAGATTTGATCTTTTAGTATGTTTTTAAACCAAAAACTAGTTAACCGTTTCTTATAAAATACTTGCAGTAGATAGACAACTTTTATTTAAACAACTTTAATTATAACATTTTTCTATAATATTTTATTTATGGTAGATATTTGTAACTTTTTTTTTTTCAAATTTGAAAATTACATTTCTTTAAATTAGCTAAACTTATATGCTTTTAAAAAATTAAATCGATTTCTTTCGATCACTTTAATTTACCTGCTTTCAATCTGTTAAGCTAATTTGATTTCAATTCGCTTGTTTGATTTTTTTTTAGTATAAGTTGTGGTAGGAGGGACTACAAACCCTACAAAAAAGATATAACTGTTCTCAAATAAATGAGAGATAAATACGGAGCCTCAGGATCTGAATTCATCAAGCCAATGCCTCTTTCTGTAGCCCACTTGATTTTAAGCTCGAGTATTTTGGGAAACCGTTTCGTGTAAATAAATAAATTGATAGAAAAGTATATTTATAAGGCTATTGGTTGTTCTTGATTAACCACCATTCAATAGAAGCTCGAATTTACCGACTCCCAATAACTTATGAAACATATTCAAAATACAATTTAATAAATTCTGTAGTACATACATACATACAGACAAAGATTGTTGTAAAATCATTAGGTATTTATACGAAAGAAGTTTAGGGCCTAGGCCCATATATACGGCGAGATAATGGTGAAGCCCATTTAGAGTTGGAGAATGAAACCTGGGCCGGGAAGAGGTGGAAGCAATCCCACATCGGTAAAGATGAAAGAAGAGATGAGGCGGGGGCGTATAAATAAAGGAGAGGACTATCAATTTTCCCCCATTAAATTTTTATCTTTTCTAAACTCCGCTTCAAATTTACAAATTGTTAACTTTCTCCCATTACATTTTTGTTTTTTGAGATTTTCTTTTCTCAAAAAATAAATCTACTAATTAATTTGCTTTAGCTTGGTCGCTAGATTGGTTCATTGGTTAATAGAGAAAAATAGCCCCCAAGGTATTTTAGTTTGAATAACTTTAATTGGATACTAGATTTGTTCCCTCTCGCTCATGGTGATAAATAAATAAATAATTACTTGATTTGAGAAGGGTTCTTCGAGTGTGAGCATGTCTGTCGGGATTATGGATACAATTGTTGATGATTTTATTTTTTGAAAAAATGTGCTAATTTTTTAATTGGAAATTTGGAGTCATTATAGTTGGAAGTTTGATTGAACATACTTAAGTAGAATTTAGCTCAAGGAATTATGTTGAGGAGCTATATTAAATAGTTAAAAATTGAGAGTTATACCTAAAAATTTGTTTGGATGTAATTTTTGTATAGAAGATTTAGAGTTAAAACCTTGTTTTGGTGTAGATTTAAAATGAATAATTATTTTTAGATGCTAAAAAAGAAATGGTTAAAAATGAGTAATTAAAAATAAATTATTTTGATTGATTTGAAATGAATGATACTTAAAAATGATTGAATAGTTATAAATGAATAATTAGAAAAGAAAATTATTTTTAAAAGTAAAAAAAAGTTAGTAAAAAATTCGTTTGGGAGGAATTAATAAATCTTAAAATTAAATTCTACTTAAATATGACAAATAAACAACCTTATAGTCAAACTAGTTTTTGTGATATTTAATTTTTTTTTCTTACAATTTTGATATTAATATATATATATATATATATATATTTTTTTTTTTTTTAATTGGATTCCAAATTTACCGAAGGCTGGTGTGACTTCGTACCCATAAAATATTCAACAAAGCTTATATTATTCTAATACTATTCGGTCTTGGATTTTGGTATATGGACAAAATTTGCAATCCATTTTACTATTTTACTATCTCCAATGAATTAAAAACATGACATAATTTGCATTGAGCTCCATAAACCGCATTGAATTGGTAAAAAAAAAGGAAGCAATTCATATCCAAATTATTACTTATTACTCATCTTTCAATGGATTTGCTTAGGGTAATTTGAATTTCAACCATTCCTCATTGAAAACCAAACCCCTATACTTTTTACTCTGAATATTAAATTTTAAATCATAAAGTCTCCCAAGGAAAGCAGGTGAACAATTATTTAGCAATCAATATTTTCAACAGATAGTGGACCCAAATTTCTTGTAAAATACATCTTTTGGACCTTATTGTTGGGTAAGTAAGGCATTTGGGTTTTAATTTCACCTACTTTTTTGCCATTTTCACCAGAATATTTCAACTGGGTATTATGTTTGTGGGTCATACCAATTTTTTCCCAAAAAAAAAAAAAAAACTGGTCTATGGTTTAGCTGTTGGATTAAGTAGGTACCCAACCAAAATTATTGCTACCCCTTATGCTATACTTGCTACCTACATTATGTTATAGGGTCTTATTGTAATTTTTGCACCACTTTCACATCATCACCACAATTTGGCAGAGTTTTGACTTGGGTTTGTTTGTTTCTTTCTTTCTAAACTCTATAAACAAAGTATATAGTTTATGTAAAATATATTTTATACATTTTTATTATGGCATGGTTGATTATTCTCTTTCCTAATTTTTTTTTGTACAAATTATGGGAAGGGGACCAAAAGCAATACATAATGAACTACTATTCTCAAATAAATGAGAGTCAAATTCTGATTTTCATGATTAAAGTGGTGACCTTGATTTTGAAATGAGTTTCCACCAAACAATGATATCATCAGACACTAACTCATTGAGTAACTAATATGAGATTTTAATTTTTATAAGTTTCAACAATTTCCCCTTAAACATAAGCTCTTCAAATAGTTTCTTTTTTTTAATCTAATAACAATTGAAGAAGATTCAAACTTGTAATTTCTTGATTATTGAATAATATATGTTGTCATGCTCCTTTTGATCTCTTGTAATAGTTGTTCATGGATCACATTTGTGAGATCTCAATTTCAACCACTCCTTTGCCACATCCTTATTTATCCTCCCATCAAACAAGAAAAGTGAGCTTCCATCTTTCTAATATTGCTCAAAAAGGCTCTTGTCCAATCTCAAAAGATTCTGTCTACAATTCATGATCAAGTGTGAGATCACATATATATTATTCTATTTGCATCTTTGATAAATTTGATTTCTCCAATGGCTACAAACTCAAAGGCATGTCATTTGCACACATTTGAATATTCCAAACTCTCATAATGTTGTGTAAGATATGGAATTGTTAAGTCCAAATATGATGATAACAAAAATACAAAAAAGAGGAGGATTTTTTTCCCTCTTTTTTTGTATTGGTTAAAAGTGAAGACTTTGTTGGCAAATAGTCTGACGTGGAGATATATGGATGTTATAAGAGAGTTGTTAACTGAAATATGATTAAGATGGAGATACAAAAAGAGGAAAAAATTTGGTATGGCCAAAAGTGAAATCTTATATGAACTTTCTTGGGGAATATACCAAATCCACAATGTAGAGATATATGACATTTGTTGTCTCTAACAAAATCATTAGTCTTGATTAAGATGAATATATATATATTTTGGTGAAACTTAGTTAAGGGTGGGTACACTTTTTTGAAAAAAAATTGGCTTTGATTGATGGCGAAATAATAATAAATGCTAAAGTAGGGAGAGAAATATAAAAAAGAAAAAAAATATATGGTTTTAAGGATGAATAAATATTTCTAAAATACTTGTTCACTCTTTCCTAAGTACTACTCTATATATAATTAGGTTATATTTAAAATGAATATTTTCAAAATTAATAATAAATTTAAGTTAGTTTGGTTCAACTCAAACACTTTTTAGATTAGATCGAAGACCAAATCAATTCATGAAATTGCTTTTTATTTGAACCCGACCGAATTCAAATAAGTGATAATTTAATGTGATGATAAAATTAGATTGAGTTGTTCAAAACTCATAGATGTTTTTTTTTTTTTTTAATACATTAAAGAAACAAATACCGATTCTCGCAATCGAATCTATAATGTCAGTGTTGAATTTATTTACAACCAAACAATAAAATCACTATCTCAGTTACTCATTCTGTAACCTCATAGATGTTATACTATGACTACAAGCCAACACGTCACCGACCATATCGTTAGGCCTAATCATATAGAATACTTTGCAGAGACAAAGAAAAAAAAATAAAATAAAATAAATGAAATGTTTGAGTGTGGTCCGCCAGTGTTGGGTCTTTAACCGCTCCCATCATCTTCTTCAAAACAAAAATCGGCATTCCCATTTCTGTTGATGGATTCCGATTCCGATTTGAAATCCGATTTGGCCTCTGAAATCTGTTCCTTCTCCGGCGGCACGGTCTGTTGCCCTCACCGCCGTTTCTCCCTCCCTTTCCTCGACTGGTATCGCCTTCTCCACGTCCATGAAGATGCGCCGATCGATTCCATCCGCAGGGCCTATCTCAAGCTTGGTGGGTTTTCTCTGTTCTTTCCGATTTCGTTTATTGTTTCGTTTCGATTCATGTGCGCAATGTGGTTTCGATTTTGCAGCTCTGCTACTTCATCCGGACAAAAACCCGCATCCCGACGCCGAATTTGCTTTCAAACTTGTCTCTCAGGTGATATTTGATTCAATCTTCCCTTGATTTCTGAAATGTGCTTTCCGATTTTGCCCTTTCTGTTAGAATCTGTTTATGGGTAGAATGTGAATTAGGAAGAATGATTATGAATTATTAGAGAATATGAGCTTCTACCTCAAAAAGGAATAACTCATATTCCTTATAAAGGTGGTGTAGAATCCTCATCTCTCTAATGTGGGACATTTGCCACGATGTGAGTATCTCAAACATGCCCCCTCAAGTTGGTGATCATATCAGAAAATGTCATATTGAATCGGATCCTGTGGACCGCAATACCCGCTTTGACTTACTCGCATGGGTAGGATCCGAAACTTTTTGGGATCAAATACCCACTTAAGCTTATACCTGCTTGAGTGGGGTCCACACTCACTTTTTTTAATTCAAAGGTGAGTATCTCCAACATGAATGATTATCTCAGTTTGGAGCCGAAATGATTATGGAAAGAATATTTAGGAAAAATGAGTTTTGGGAAAGCTCAAATGTAAGTTAGAGGATTATTCTATCTATAATTATTCTCGTCTTCCTTTCTCGAACACTGGTTTGTAGTTACAGGAAGAATAAGAAGTGATGAAAGAAAAATGAGATTATTGTCGTATTAGATAGTATGAATATCATCTCAAAATCAATTAGTATCGATAATAATATCCTACCATTTTTATAAATGTTAGGAAAACTCTTCACCTTTACAGTATGAGATCCTAACATGCCTTTTGAGATTGTGCATCTTTACGGCTTGCTCATTTTGAATCAGATCCCAATTTCAGTTTTATTGAGCTGAATAACCGCTTGTGTTTAATGGACTCTATACCATATTAGATAGTGTGAGTATATATGAAAAAATGATTCTTAGTGGCTCGGATGTGAGTGAGGATCATCCTCCCCATAACCATTCTCGTCCTTCTTCTCCAAACACTCGTTTTTGGATCATTGTTTGTTTGTTTGTTTAGCATTTGATTTCTTCAATCATGAACTACTCGTGATCTTGATGGTTTAAGAACTCTGTCTTCTTCACTTTAATGCAAGATCAGTTTAGAGGTTGAGAAATGTGAATGT
Organism: Sicyos edulis; assembly: GCA_036507275.1. NCBI lineage: Eukaryota > Viridiplantae > Streptophyta > Magnoliopsida > Cucurbitales > Cucurbitaceae > Sicyos > Sicyos edulis. The sequence continues at coordinate 4,931,567 of CM071857.1, read as the reverse complement.
GTGTTTGCAGGGATATGCTTGTCTGAGTGACAATGTGAAGAGAAGGGTATTTGATTTGGATAGGATGGAGAAGTTTTGCCCTGATTGCAACACAATTCCTTATACAAATGTAAGCTCTCCAACAAACTTGAATGTATTAGGAAGTTTTAAGATGAACAACAATCAGGGAGGTTTAAAGGATTTGAAGGAGAGATTTAGAGAAGAAGCAAATGTGATTGAGAATTGTTTGAGGGCTAATAATTCTGCACCAACCAAAGAAACTACTACTTCACTATTCAACCCACCTGGCTGTTTCCTGAACAATACCAACAGATTTCATTGCAGAAACCACAAAGAAACCCCCATTTTTAACCCTTCTGATTATGTATCTCAAGGCTACCCCCATTTCCATACCCGAATCCACCCGAAACCACAGAGTTTTCGCTGTTTCCGATCAGGGAATTCGCTGAAGTATGAACATGCTAGAGGGAAGTTTGATTATCCAGTGTTTGAGGTTAGATCAGAAAGCTTTCTTTTGCAGAAACAATCTGCTTTTGTCTATTCAAATGTTTCACATTGGTGAATTTGACTGGTTTCTGTTAAGCCTCCAATTTTATACACATATCAGAGAAGGGGCAAAAGAAGACTGGGTACCTAACAGTTACCTTTTCTTCTTCGATTCTGGCCAAGTGAATTAAATGCATTCTTCCACAAACTAAAATTAGCTTCGATGTTTGATAATCATTTAGGTCTCGTTCAATAACCATTTTATTTTTAGTTTTCTTTTTTGAAATTTAATTATGCAACAGCTATCTCATCCTATATTTTTTCTTATTTAGAAACAAAAAAAAAGTAACTTGAAATTTAGTTAGCATTCTCATTCTTAATTAAGGAAAGATGGAGCACATGATTAAAAAATTTAAGTAAAAATAAGTTTAAATTTCAAAAACCAAATAATTAGGACTTAGGCTCCATTTGATAACCATTTTGTTTTTCGTTTTTTGTATTTGAAATTTAAACCTACAATAACTACCTTACCATAACTTTTTTTTTATTTGGATATCTACATCTTACTTATATTTTAATAAACAAAACAAAAATTTGAAAACAAAAAAAAAAAATAGTTTCCAAAAACTTGTTTTTATTTTTGAAATTTGGTTAGTATGCACTTAGTTTATTAAGGAAAGATAGATATATTGTAGGAAAGATGAAGGACATGGTAGGAAATTTGAGTAGAATAGACTTAAATTTCATAAACAAAAAACGAAATAGTTATTAAACGAGGTCTTAGTTTTTTGTTTTTTAAATGTAGCCTTATATTTACTCAAATTTTTTAAACATGGTCTCATCTTCTCGGTAGGAAGTATGTGGATTTTAAAAATCATAAATTGGAGTAGTAGTTATAGGCTTTAAAAAAAAGTGCCTTAATTTTTCAAATTAAAGCAATTCTCATCTGGCTTTTGAATAGGAGGGAAGCCCTTTTGAGTAACAATTTAATCTTTTTAGCCCCTTTCTAAATGTATTATATGATTGGTTTTAATTCTTTACCAAAGTGGGTAATAATTTTCTCTGTTTTGGAACTTGGGTTTGTTTAATTTAATCATGCATGGGTTTATTTTGAAATTTTGTTTTGTGTTCAAACTGTTAATGATGGGGCTTTATCAGTAGTCAAGTGAAAGTGATGGCGCTGAAAGAACCAGCTGAGGAAAGAGGGGTATTTTATGGAACTTTATTTTTCTATTTTTATTTATTTTGAAGCCAACCAATCTTCAAAACAATTTTCAGGTGATAAAATATTCCTGTGGCAGTCAAATTTTACTATTTTTTGCCTACTTTTATCTTTATTTTTTAAATCATAATGAAAAAGATTTGGACACTTTGTTCGATTATGGATAAGTTTTTTAAATGGAAAAGAAAACAGAGATTTTTTTTTTTTTTTTTTTTTTTTTGTTATTTCTATTAAGCAAAATTTTATATTCACAGAAGAAATTTTATTTAACAATTTTGGCTTCGAGTTTCAAAACCTTATCAAATGTGCTTACAGTCCACACTTATTGGAATGTATTTTATTTTATTTATCATTGTTGTTTGCGCAGATTGCAAAAATATTTAAATAAATAGATTCAAAACACTATATAGATATATAAAAAGTGAAATTGTAAATCTAATAATGAAACTTGGAAAAGAAATGGTGCATGTTATAAGATTGAGATGTTTATTAAAACAAGGCAAAAGCCTGCCAAATTACAACACTGAAAGAACAGGCCAATCCAATTTAAGACAGAACGCATGAACTAGTTAAGGGACAGAATGAATGAAACCCTAAGGATGTTTTGATTATATATATATATATATATAATTTAAAATTAAAAAAAAAAAAAAAAAAAAAAAAAAAAAAAAAAAGAGTTCTGCAGACTTGTAATAAAATCTGACTACCAGTAGATTCTTGAAGACTGGATGGGCTTTAGACTCTGATTGATTCAGAACCAATTATCAGTTTTGGACATTTTTCTTTTATATATTTTAAAATGCCATAAAATTCAGGGGAGATACCAATTCCCATGAAAAACAATTCTTTTACAAATTAAGTGAGATACTATATATATGAGAAAAGTAGTAACTAAAAATTTCAAGTAAGTATTTGAATTTTACAAATTTCATATAGATATCTAAGGGTATATTTGTTTATGAGAAAAACTTGTTTCTTTTGCTGAGGAGGGTTTGCCTTCTCAGCTAAGGAGACAAGTTTTTCTCTTTGTTTTTTTAGAGAAGAGTCACTCCTCTAAAAATAAAATCATTAGTTTTTAACTACTTATCAAATCCTTTATTTAACTCTATCAAACTTCACATCAAATTTATCTCATAATTATTATTAACACTAATCTCAAAAATTATATCAACTATTATTAACCGTAATATCCAAATAAAGAGTTTCTTACTCAACTACTATTAATCTCAATTTTCAAACGAATAGTTAACCAATCCAAGCTACTATTAAACTTTTTTATTGTACTCTATTCCACTATTTTCTACCAAAAACAAACGCACCTTAAAACTTCCATTTTTCATTTAAAATGTTTGTGTTATATTCAATTTCTTATAGGAGATGTTTGGATGAAAAGTTGAAGAGTTAGTAGAGAGTTTAAAATAATAATTCACTTAGATGTTGTTGGGATAGAGGTTAAAATAAAAGCTTATTTAGATATTTGTAGAGGAGTTATGCACAATTTTGTTATTTATGAATGGCGTGACATTAATGAATTTTTAATAAAAAATAATGTATTTTATCTGTTTGTAATATTATATGGATACTTAAATCTTTCTTTACCAATATTACTTCATTTATTTTTATTTTTAATTTCAATATTTTTATTTTTTGTTATAGAACAATGTATAGAAATAAATAAAAATTTAGAATTAAAACAAAATGAACTATCAAATTACCATTAATGTTAAATTATAAAATATATTTTAAAAATATGATATTATTAAATAAGAAAGAATTCCAATTAATTATTTCAAATAGTAAGTAGATGAAAAAATATTTATAAAATTTATATATATATATAATTGATTATGAAATTAAATTAATTTTTAATTAAGAAATATAATTTTGAAATATAAAATTAATTATAAATTTATTGTAAATTTTAAATCCAAAAAAGTATGTTTTTACCATGCATGTAAACACAAATAATTTTCAGCTAATTAGTTCAAAAACAAAAATTAGGTTGACCAAAATATAAATAAAAAATAAAATTAATTATAAAAAATAAAAATACTACTAATTTAATATTACAAAACCTATTTAATTATAAAAATGTTGAAAAATGAATTAAGAAAAAAAAACAAAAGAAAATGAGGAATTATTTTAAACTCTCATTTTGTGGAATTAAATTAACTCCTCCACGAAAATGAGAGTTTAAAATAACTTCTAGAAGTTATTTTAGCCTCAACAATCAAACACCACCATAAAGTGAATGAAACCATAATATTGTATTAAATAGGATATTAAAATTTTTTATGCTCAATAAGATTAATATTAAATATATGAATAGTTTAGTAGAAGCAAAAGTGACAGTTCAATGACTCTTTAGATACCAATAAAACTAATAATTTGATGGTATCGACAAAAAGATTGTGGATTCGATTCTCACCCTTGAAACGTTTTAGACACAAAATAAAAAAGTTAAAATTTTATTAAATACTTTTTATAAATTCTTGAGACCTATTAATCATAAAATTAAAATTTTAAAGATCTATTTAGGACTTTTTAAAGTACAAGGTAAAATTATAATTTAATTTTAAATTTATAAAACATGTTGCATTTGCATTTCTTTTATAAAAGTACATATTTGTAGATATTTTAAGTGCATTACTCTTACTCATTCAATTCATCTTGTTTACTTTTCTTCATTGAATTTTGAGGCCCATCTACCTATATGTTAGAATACTTATTTTCTTATGTTCCATCATATTAAATAATTATCATTTTCCCAATAAACATAACACATAGTTAATGTAAGAGTTTTAAAGCATAATTAAATAGTTTAACAAAAAAAAAAAAGGAAAGAAAGTAGAAAATGCAAAAGACTCCAATCATGAAGGATTTATGAGGGGGTTCTAGTTGTATTTAATTTATGACCTCAAAATTTAGCAACATTTCTCAATTAGTGTTGTGTGTGAAAATGAAATGGTCCCATTTGGGAATTGATGTTCATATTAGAAGAGAACATGAACATGGGGGGATGCCAAACCAGCACATTAAATAATAGAGAGAAAGTGATATTGAATTATATATTATGTGCCCTCTTGGAGACCCCATTTTTATTTCAATTCCAAAGCTTAGATAGTGAAGTTTTCCAAATGAAGACAACAAATATCATTTACCAAATTTTGATTATGCCCTTTTATTGCTCCACAATCCCCATCACCTCTCTCTTTCTTCATCCCCCTTCTTCACTCCTAATTTTACCCCATTTATCCCCAACATTTCTCCACAATTCCATTTCTTATTTACTTTGATTTTTCCCTTTTAACTTCTCACCATTTTTTTCAAAAAAAATTTAAATAAATTACCTTTCTTTTAATATAATTAACAAATATTTACTCTCTCCCGTTAAAGATGAGTACTCTTATCGTTCCTTTAGAATTAGGTTGAATTACGTGTTTAATTCTTAAATTTTTAAACGCATGTTAAATATATTTTTATTACTTTAAAAGAATGTCTTATAAATTCCTTAATGAGTATAAAATACTTGGAGATAAAATATTAAAACTCATAAACTTTAGTTGTGAAAATTTTTCAGCTTTTATTTTTGAATTTAATAGAATTTAAAAAAAAAAATTCCAAGTTAAAAAAAAAAAAAAAAAAAAAAAAACTGTGTTGAATACTTTTTTTTTTTTAATGAAACTATTTAACAACAAAAATTATAAGTTCAAATTCAAAATTTTATTAGAAACAAACATAAAAGTTGAGGTAGCACTTATCAACCTTACTTTGAATTTAGTAAATCTAAAGTGCTTGTGTTAAAAAAAAATAGTATATCTAAAGTGCAAATGGGTAACCTTAAATTTAATGTCAAGTTAAATTAATGAACAAGTTATTTCAAACATTAAATTTGGTTGTTAAGTTAGAGATTGGTAAAGTTTTTTTTTTTTTTTTTTTAATAGGTGAAGTTTTATTGTTCATAAGTCTTGGTACCTTGTAGATATACTCCACCCAAAAACTTGTACAAAAAAATAGAGTTTGTTAATTGTTTTATGTGTGATCCAATTTTTTGGTCCCATAGAAAAAACTTGCAAATCAAGTTTTGTACTGTTTCTGCTTATTGTATATGCTATTTATATATTCATTGTACGGATTATTCTTTGGTAAATTATTCTACATATATCTCAACAAATAAAATATTATTTTTCTCACTTTTTTCTTCTCTTTTTTCATTACTTAATTTCTTTACTCATTTGTTTTTTGTAGAAAGACAATAATCTAGAGCTAATCTTTGGTTAATTTACTAATTTGGTACCTATGGCCAAACCTCTCTTTCAATTTTAGCTTCAATTTTGATATATATATATATATATATATCATTTTAAATGGTTTGATTTAGTTTCTCAACCTAAAAGAGATGAAGTTGAGAAAAAAAAACTCCCTACATTAAAGACTGCAATATGAATTCGACCTTAAGAAAAATTGATGCTTTAAAACCACTAATGACTAAATTATGAAAATAAATTCTTAAACTAATGGTAATTGATCTATTTTTTATCAAAAAAAATTGCAAGTTTGAATTGTCCAACAAAATAAACCAAATTGTCAATGTTACTTTATTATACATGTTTTTTTTTATTTTTAATATAGAGTATGTATATTTTAACAAATTTGTGAGGCATATAAGAAAGAATAATACAATAACTAAAAAAACAAAATTAAAACAGTAGCTTTTAAAAAATATATATCAAAACAGTAGCTTTAAAAAAACAATAACTATACGTTCTTTTGAAAGAAAAAAAAATAAGGATACAGTAGCCTTGTACAGAAAAAACTTGTATGTTAAATATTTTTTTAAAAAAACTATATTAAAAAAAAGTGACAAATTTTCTAAGGGATGGTACAGCTTTTTCCGTCTCCGTCCCACACCTCTAAGTTCTGAGTAATACTCTTAATATAATTTCATTATTTATATATTTATTTAGGAATTATAAATTTAATTTATGTATTTTTTTTTTGAATACATAAATATAATTAATTCATGTATAATTCCTAACATGTAATGGTTGCTGTAGTAACATGTGGGCATGTCCCTAAATTGGGAATTGTCTGTCTTTGAATGAGCTTTTGGATTCATTTGTCCACTCAAATTCAGCCTTTCAACTCCCCACCACACACACACTTTATTTACATATTCATGTATTTATTTATTTCACAATCTCACTACTCTCTATTTATTTCCACATTTAATTATGATTCAAACTTGGCTGCCACACTTCAATTTTCTTTCATAAATCACCCACTCTGATTTTCCTTCAGTTATTTGGTTCTGAATTAATATCCCATTTCACTTGTCAAATCAAACCTTCATGTTTCCCTATTCCTTTTCACTTCTTTCTTTTTCTATTTTTGTCTCAACTTTTATCATTTCTTAGTAGGAAATTAGTTAGACTATATTTCATATGTGAATTTGTTTATTTATTTATTTATTTTGAGTACATATGGAGGGAGGAGGACAAATACCGATTCTCGAGGTCGAGCATGCGACGCTGGTGTTGAATTGGCATATAACCAAACAATGAAACCATTGCATCACTGACTCGTTCGGTATATGTGAATTTGTTTATTGAATTGATCGAAGTTAGAAAATCTAAATTCTAAACCAATAAATTGGATGTGTTACGCAAATCTAAGTTTTGTTGTCTTATTCTTTGATTTAGTCGTTTAGTTTAATAAATACTTGTTATCAAAATCATGATCACCCAACTAATTACATTAAATAATTTTATATTTGGGACTGGTCTTTTTTTTTTTTTTTTTAAACATGGGACAGGTCATTTGAGTGCATGGGTACTAAATATAAACTCAAATGAAATTTATGATGTTTAGCATGTTTCAATAGTTGAATATGTTGTAATTAGTTAAAAGGATGTGTATTGAAATAATTTTATAACCTTTTGTTTATTGGTTGATTATACATTTCAACTATTCTTACGAAATACTATATGATTTTATAATATTTAAATGTCAAATAAAATTTGCAACAAATTCATTTTTAAATAGGTAATCGTCATGAACTTAATACTACACCTTTTTATTACCTAAGATTCTTCGTGATTACCAAGTCACTCCAGAATTATGAAGAGCATAACTCTTTTACATAAATCAACAAATTATAGGTCATAATTTCTTACTGCCAATTGTTTGTGAATTAAAATTGTTCATAATGGTTTTTATTAGAAAAAAAAAGGTTCAAAAAAATTTAATTAACCGTTTTTTTTAAATTAATAACCGTTAAACATTATGTACTTTAATAAACTAAGCAATTACTAGAGCTTCGAACAAAAAATAACCCAATATTAAATAATATTACACTAAAAAGGGTGTTTGAAAACAAGTTTGTAACTTGGACTAGAGCCAGATCTAGAAGGGTCTTTACAAATGGTTTTTTTTAATGAAGTTAAATTAAATTTATTGTGTGTACATCTATCTTTGTTTTTTTTTTTTTTGAGTACATAGTGAGTGGAGAGGGATCAACAAACTCTACATAGAGGACACAACTGCTTTCAAATAATATAAGAGTCAAATACCGATTTTCAGGCTCACAAGATAACCAACTACGCCACTAACACCAGACAATAGCTGAAGACATTCATGAAAAAGCTATGGATAGAGAGCATCCTTTCCTTTATCTTGCATTCCTTATTTTGTAATAAATGACACAAATAAATTATTGGGATTATTTAAGTTGGTTTCATTGCATAATCAAACTTAATTTCTATATATACCGAAGGGTCACTGGCGCAATGGTTTCATTGTTTGGTTGTAAATTAGTTTAACACTAGCGTCACAGGTTGGAGCCCGAGAATCGGTATTTGTCCTCCTCCCCCTATATGTACTCAAAATAAATAAACAAATTCACATATGAAATATACTCAACTAATTTTCTACTAAGAAATGATAAAAAGTTGAGACAAAAATAGAAAAAGATAGAAGTGAAAAGGAATAGGGAAACATGAAGGTTTGATTTGATAAGTGAAATAGGAGGGCGGGTTGGTTATCTGGATGGATGGTAATTTATTTCAATTTAAGTAGTTTAATCCATCTATGTAGTGATTGTTGTCTCTCTCCTCAATTATACTAAAAAATAATAATATCAATTCAATTTTTTAGAGTTAATTTCTATTCATTTAATTTAGTGGGCGAGAAAATTTATTTTCGTTACAAATATTTCTCTCATGCTAATTAAGCTAATATGGGAGTAATCCCAATGGAAAGACGTAAAAGGAGCAAGAGAAACAAAATGAAGGAGGTCAATAAACCAAACAAAAAAAAGAAAAATTGAAAGAGTTGGATAATATTCTAATAAAAGAAGAGTGAGAGGACAAAATGAAAAATAAATATTATAGTTTGAGAGATGGAGTGAGGGAGAATGATCCAAAGTTGTAGAAGATATGAGTGAGTGAGTGGTAGAAACAAATAAAAGGATTGAGAGAGATGACCAAAATGATAAAAGTGAAATGTTTTCGATAGAAGTTTAGGGTCGCTAAAGTATGTTATTTTTTAAATTGATATTTATCTGTGTTCTTTGTTCCACATTAGAACAGTGAGGAGTTTTCAACATGAATATAAGATGTATGAGCTACTCTCATCACTATCAGTTGGCTTTGAGTTGAAACTTCATATTATCTAATATAATATCAAAATCCTATGTAGATTAATAGTCTCCTAAATTCTGATCTGACCTAAGAAGGTGATTTGGACCTCATTCAAGAGTGTAAAAATTTAAGTTGGTATTTAATTCCAAAAATTCAAATTCAATCTAAACAATTATTTCTATCCATGAATTTGAGCATAATGCTAGATAGAGTTTCCAATATGACTCTTTGACATGTATATAAGATATATGCATAAAAAATTACGTGACTAACATTACATCGATATCTTACTATATTAATCTCATATTACTAATTTATGCATCAAAGACCACGTGACTGACATCACATCAGAGTCAACTTAAATCGATACAAATTTATCGTTAGATTAACCATCGAGTATATTGATTTTGAAAATTCAAACAATATTCAGACATCTAACTAACATTTTAAACCAACAAAAAACTATCGTTTTTCCATTTCTTTTCTACTTAAGTCATCATTTTTTTTGTTCTACAAAACATCATTTTTGTATAGTGATTGCCCTCAACAAATTCTCTGTTTATGTATTTAATATCAACTACATGATAACATTAACCGTCTTAATTTTTCGAATTTAAAAACATACCATAAACAATAAATACCAATTAATAAATGTAGTAGAAAAAACAATAATAATTACAAATCTACGGCAAGCTCATCCAATAAAATTCCAAAAAAAAAAAAAAAACATAATATAACTGTGCTGTGGTGATGTGTTTGACAGCCTGTGGCCTGATTCATCATCCACCCACCGCCCCGCCGCCGCCGCCGCCACCACTCATCGGAATCACGACGGTCTAATTTTCCGGCGGCAAAAACTAATTTTATTTTTATAATTTGATTAAACCCGACATTCGGCCGCTCTAAAGAATCTCTAGAGAATGTGGTGTAATAGAAAACCTCAAATGTATACAAGTAAAATAACATTTATTTAAAAATTAAAACTTAGGTTTATTTTGGGGCTAATTAAATTAATCACTTGGACTAACCTCATTACTTTTTAAAAAAATAGGGAATAAAATAAAATATAATATAATTAGGTGGGTGTGAGCTTCACATAGCTGGCAACTTTTTAAATTTGTGTAAAAGAATTTATTAAAAAAATTTGATAAAAATCACAAAGAGACAATGAAATGGAGCCCAAATATGGACAAAAAATAATTCAGGCCATTTCTATTATTCAAAACCTTTGATGCTATGCCCCCTAAAGAACACTCTAATTTCAATTTCCCTCTTTAATTTTCCGCTACCTTTATTTTTCCCAAACTTTTTTTTTTGGGGGTAATGTCACACTTCAATTGTTTGATTCTTAAAAAAAAAAAAAAAAAAAAAAAAAAAAAAACTCCTTTTCTTTCAAGATTTGGGTGTTCCAAAAACTTGAATATTGATGGTATTCAATTTCATTCAATTTTATTATTCGTGCCTATCTAAAAAAAAATTAAAGAAATTGATGGTACTATTCAAATTTTGAAAATTATAAATACAATCACTTAAAAAAAATAGCAAATATAATCATTAATATTGATGGGTATCATCACATACTTTGTTTTTTTTTTTGACAAAACATATTTTATTATAATACTAATATTTATAATAGTATCAAAATGGTACTAAAAAAACTATCAAAATATATTAATGATTATAAATATAAATTATTTTAAAATTTGCTAATATTTATAATTATTTTAAGATATTAGCTTATCCAACAAAATTTCTACGAAATTTAACTGTAATAGCTCGAACCTAAATTTAAATATTTGAGGACTTTGGCATTTGTCATTCAGAAAGGGATGATAATGTACTTCATACTTTTTAACTCATTAAATCTAGGTAAGAATTTTTTTAAAATAACTTAAAAATAACTTTTAAATTCATATGAAATAGTAATGAATTCATTCTAATATATTTCTTCGTTCAAAAAAAGAAATCATATATTTCTACAATCTGCAACCGACCATAATGGTTTTTAATAGTTGATAGTCTTTTTTTGAATGACAAGTTCCAAAGTCCTCAGGCTATTTGTTTGACATATTTGGGTAGTATTTAGCTTAAATTGAATGTTATAATAAAAATTTCGTTGAAATATAATTTTTGCGTAGATGAATTAGAGTTAAAAACTTTGTTTAGATGTAAATTTAAAATGAATAGTTATTTTTAATACTAAAAAAAATGATATAAAAATGAATTAATTTGATTGATTTAAAAAAAATGATTAAAATGAGTGATTCCAAATGATTGAATAGTTATAAATGAATGATTAAAAATAAAAGTTATTTTTAAAAGTAAAAATGAGAGAAAGTTAATAAAAACTAGTTTGAAAATAAATTTTCGAAGAGTTAATAAATCATAAAACTAAATCCTACCTAACTATTTCAAACAAACAGCCCCCCAAGTCTTTCTTGAATATCAATCTACTTTTGTTTTATTTCTTTCAAAGCTAATTTCTGCATAGTGTCTCTTAATTGAATTTATATCATGTTCCTTTTATTAAGCATATAAAACAAAATAATGAAAAGGATGATACACGTCAATGAGTTGGTCACAATGATTTTTCTTTTTTCTAATTATTCATAGTTAAGATTTTTTGTCACGTCATTCTAACTTAGAGTACTTATTGGTTCGAATAAAATTAGAAAAACAGATAGACATAATTTTTTAATAATATTTTATTTCTTTCACTGAGATATCTAATTTCTTTGCTCTTACAACCCTTGTCATATCCAAAATAAATTATATATATATTATTTACGGTCACAAGAATATAACTTCTTTGTCAATTATTTATTTTTGTCAAGACATCATTGATGAATGCAAATATATTTTGAATAGTATCCATATATGGTGGACATAAATAGAGAATAACACTATAAAAATTACAAAGCAAGGCCTAGTTAAACTATGGATCATTTCATATAATATTCTCAATTTTTGTTCTTACTCCTATATTCTTTTGAATAGAGTAAACCAATTTTTTTTTTTAAATAAAAATATATAAAATATCCAGTTTACAAAATATTCTCATATTTTAAAAATCGTAATTTACATGAAATTTCATTGGAATTTTGAATTAAAAAATTGATAAATTATTGCTCGGAGTGTTATTAGATTTAGCTTTTTAAAAAAATATTTAGAAAAAGATTTTTTTTGTCGAACTTTTTCTATATATTTTTTTAGTATAAGTTGGGGGAAAGAGAATTACCATATCGATATCAGATATCAAACCCGTGACCGTGGGTGGAAACTTTATTATTTGAAAGAGACATTTCAAATTTGTGATCTTTTAATTATTAAATCATACATGATATTATTGAAACTCTATTGTTTTTGTTTATTTTTATATTAGACTTAAAAAAAATCTATTAAAGATTAAAATATAAATAATGTATTTTATAATTAGTCAAGTATTTTTATAATTTCTAAGAATTGGTTTTTTTTTTTAAAAGTTTACAATTATTTTACTCATGTGGGACATTACAACCAATAAATTAAAGTTTTAATTAAGTTAAACAAATGAAAAACAATATAGTGAAATTGATTGACAATGAGAATCGAAAATATTTTAATAGATAATTTTTTTTATACAAAAATATTGGAAAAAAAGGGATTCAAACGAATAATTTCATAGTTATACGTCCGCATAAGATGCCACTAGAACTCTACTTTTATTAGAAATTATGAAATATTTTTAAAAGGTGAAAAATGCTAAGATTTGCTAATCTTTTTTGTTAATAATATATCAGAGAGAAACAAAATTGAAGAGAAGAATTAAAATTGTGGAAAAGAAAATAAAAGAAAAGAAAAGAAGAAAGGCATAGTAATAGTGTTTGGGTTTGGGTGGGTTTTGGTTTAGTGTGTGTTGTTGTTTGTTGTTCTGTCAAGTGATTGATGCCAGGCTGGCATCCCTGCATGATTGAAGCTGGGCCCCACCTCTCTCCCCTTCTGTCATCCCACATGCCCTCTCATTGCCCCCATCCCATGCACTCTTCTCACTTTCCCTTCTTCCTCTCATCCCCCGCCACGTGTCATCCCCCATTTCTCAATATTTCTTCACCCAACAGGGGGTTCTCTGTTTTTTCTATCATGAAAACTTAGACTACTTAGTTAAAGATGCAAGTCCTTCTTAAAAGTGGTATGTGGTACTATTTGATGTCACATATTTTTTCTTTAAACAATACCATTTTTAAAATAAAAAAAAATTGTAACACCAAATGATGCCACATACTTCTTTTAAGGAGAGTTTGCCTCCTTAGCTAAGGAGACAAATTTTTCTCATTTTCTATTACATGCCTTAGATTACACACACAATTTCTCAACTAATATTGAATATGGAATATGTATAATTGAGGACTAACAACAGCATAGATCAATTCATATAATGTGTAGGTTCATGATGATGAAGATGTTAAGAGTTCGATCATTTTATCTTTAATTATTATTAAAAAAAAAAGAAAAAAGAATACGCATTTAAGGTTTAAATGAGCATAATTCAACAAATATAATGAATATGTTGACGTCTAATAGTGAATTTTTTGAATTCATTATTACTATTTTATGATTTATTAAGTTAAATTATAGCTTTGATTTTTATGAATGTAAAAGGTTCAAATTTAAATCACTATTAATTTTTAAGTAACCAATCTTAAAGAACGGTTATATTGTTTGTAATCATTATTCAAATGAAGTAAAAAACTATATGTCAATAAAATAGTTGAATTATCGTAAGTTAGAATAATGTTTAAGAATCGAATGGGTTGGAGACTCAATAGTTTCATTGTTTAGTTATAAACCAGTTTAATACCAGTGTCACAGGTTCGATCCCAAGTATTGTTATTTGCCTCCCTCCCTCAATATGTACTAAAAAAGAAAAAAGAATAGTGTCTATGATAGTAATTGAGATATATATGAATAAGCTCTCGCACTTCACTTGCAAATAAAAAAAAACTTGTATTTTTTTATTATTTTTTTATTTTTAATACAACAATAATGATAGATTGGAAGATTATAATTTATGACTTATTAATTCATGGATACATATTATTCCACCCAACTATGGTTTTTTTTTTCTTTTTTTTTTACAATTTTGTATTTGATTGCAAGTCTCAATAGGATAAAAGTCTATTTTCAAAATTAAATAGCTAATTTTGAACTATTTTGTACCCATTGGACAACTTAAATGATGAAACATATTAAATTTTAGAATTTAGCCCTCTTTGTTTCACACCATAGTTTTCAACAAAGGTCATCAAAATCTATCCTTCTCTTTGTCGTTGGTGAAGTCCAAAGCCTCAATTTTTTACTTCCCAAACACACACAACTTTATTTATTTTTCTCTTTATTTATTTATTTATTTTTTTCTCTCTCTCTGTTCTCAATCTTCCTCTGATGGAGGACCGTTTCAAACAATTTTGTCGGCGACAGACGTTATTAATCATATTCATAAACAGGGTAATTGCCAATTAGTGCCAATTAGTGCCAATTAATATTCTTCATTAATCAAAATTTTCCCTTTCTTTTTTTTTTTTTTCATTTTTATTCTCAAGAACAAGGGCACAATTTCTTCACCCATTTTTTTGTTTTTCTCTTTTTTTAATTTTTGGGGTGGGATTTGTTTGGTTTCTCTCTCTCTATTTGTGTGTGTTGTGCATTTGGAAAGCTGTCATTTCTACATCTTATGCTGTCCTTCTTTTCTTTCCCTACAATTTCCCTTTTGTGTAAGTGTTCTTCGTTTTGGTTCTCCATTTATATCATTCATGAATGCTTGTAATCGAATTCCCATTTCCCCTTACTCTCTCACTTTCTTTGTGTTTTTTATTTCAGCTCTGCATCATCGGCGATTTTGGATTCTGCATCTCTCGTTTTTCGTTTTTCTTTTTTGGTCATTGTCGTCTCTGGCTTTGACCAATCAATGAGGTTGCTAGTAAGTACGTTTCTTTTTATCTGGGGTTTGTTTTTCTCGTTCCATACTTCAATCTTTTGTTTTCTATTGCTGCTTTTGATGATTTCTGGAGAAACCCCTTTTCGTTTTTGGCCCTTGTTTTCAATGTTTTTGCCTCGGGTTCTTTCTTTTCTGCTCTGTTATCTCTGATTCTTTACAGATGGTCCAGAAACCCTTTTTGACTTTTCGTGGATTTGCATTCCTTCTCTTCTTGTATTCACCTTTTCCTCTCTCTTTCTCTCCCTCTCTCTCATTCACACATTTCCTTGATGTTGATTTTCTGCCAGGTTTCAATTTCTGGATTTGATGCTTTGATTTCTCTTTAATTTGCTATTGTTCTTGTGGGATTGGTGTCTTACTTTTGTTGCTGCCTCTGTTTCTTGTGATTTGCAATTGGTTGTGTTGATGGGTTCCTCTTTGATTTAGCTATCTACTTGAATCTGCAAGTTTGGGGGATTTGTGTATTTGTTTCTTATTGCACTATTGCTGGTTGGTTGATTGGTTGATTTGATCAATTCTTGGTGTTGTTCTTAAGTTTATTGTGGTTGTTTCTCTAGGTGGCATTGCTGTTGTTGCTACAATTGAGCAATGCTGCGATAATAATCGGCGACGAGATCGCCGGACAGTGCGATACTAAACCAACATTAGATCCAAGACCACATAGTGTTTCTATTTTGGAGTTTGGGGCTATTGGTGATGGCAAAACTCTCAACACCATTGCCTTTCAAAATGCCATTTTCTATCTCAAATCCTTTGCTGATAAGGGTGGAGCTCAGCTCTATGTTCCACCTGGAAAATGGCTCACTGGAAGCATTAATCTTACCAGCCACCTTACCCTCTTCTTGGAAAAAGGTGCCACAATTCTTGGTTCTCAGGTATGCAGTTGACACTTTCTTATTGGATGAACAATTGGTGCTCAAACAAGTTGTTTCTAGGCATTTGTTTTGTTACATATTGATCTTCTCTTAAACAGGATCCATCACATTGGGAACTTGTCAATCCCTTACCATCATATGGTAGAGGTATTGAAGTTCCAGGGAAACGATACCGGAGCTTGATAAATGGTTACGATTTACAAGATGTTGTAATCACAGGTTTGCACTCTTCTAAATCCTTGATTTAGAATCTTGTTTGCGGAAATGTTATTTGTTTCTCTGAACAAATGTTGATTTTGGATGTGCTAGGTGATAATGGGATCATTGATGGGCAGGGTTTAGTTTGGTGGGATTGGTTCAGCTCTCATTCTTTGAACTACAGCCGCCCTCATCTTGTCGAATTTGAGGATTCTAAGAATGTAGTTGTTTCCAACCTCACTTTCTTGAATACTCCTGCTTATAACATCCATCCAGTCTATTGTAGGTATGCTATCACATAACTACTAGGGCTCAATTTTGTCTGCCTCTTCTGGTTCTGTTCACCTTGTTTTTATGTCTTTATGTTGATTGTGATAGAATCTGTATTGAAATATAATTTTTCCATATGCAGTAATGTCTTTGTTTACAACATCTCTGTCTCTGCACCTTCTGATTCTCCCTTAACAGCTGGAATAGTCCCAGGTTTGTAATGCTTTTTGAGCTTCCACATTTACATTTTTGTGACTATTGGTGGTGGGTTCTCTCGTAAGATGTGAGACATCCTCTGGCTGAATGGCATGAGCACCATTGAAGAATCTTTTCCTTTATCCCTCTCTCCCACATGCACATGCACATGCACACGCACACGCACACGCACGCACGCGCACATGCACAAACCATAGTGCTCAAAAGAAAGCTATCAAAAGTAGTTGTCTGCTAACCGATATTTTTATAAACTTAGTTAGTATTGACACTTGGTCATGACTGGGAGTTTGCTAAATGTCTTATTCTTGATTAACACCATGTAAGTCAAGAAAATCAATGCTGGTAGTAAAGTCCCAATCGACCAAGTTCTTATAACTATCATGGAATGGCTTAGTGGTCAAGAGGGATTTGGGGAACTAAGAGGTGATGATGGTAGCCACCTAGTTAGGAATTAATTTCCTACGGATTTCCTTGACATCCAAATGTTGTAGGGTTAGACGGTATGTCTGGCGAGAATAGTCGAGGTGTGCGTGAGCTCGCCTGGACAATTATGGATATAAAAAAAATGGACCAAGTTCTTATATGTCACGTTTGAGCTCTATGGTTAAATATATATATTTTTTCCACAGAAAAATTTAATAAACTTAACCTTTGTAAATTGAAGTTAGATTGTATTTAGAAAATAAGACTCTGTTAGGAGTTTGTGACACGTAGTGGGGTATCATCATGATCAAAAGGATTACATGGATTTCATTAATGATGATCAATCTCAGAATTTAAGTTTAGAAGTAGTATGCTACTCATTCTTTCCTGAATGTAATTAATAAGGTGAATAAACATTCTTTTTCTAAATAAAGTTTGATTGGTGTTTTCAGATTCATCTGATCATGTATGCATAGAGGGCTGCAACATTGCCACAGGATATGATGCCATTGCCTTGAAGAGTGGTTGGGATCAATATGGTATTGCCTATGGCAGACCATCTAAAAACATACACATCAGAAGGGTCCACCTTCAGTCATCTTCAGGTTCTTCCATTGCCTTTGGTAGTGAAATGTCTGGTGGGATCTCTAATGTTCTTGTGGAGCATGTGCACCTGTACAACTCATCTACTGGCATTCAATTTAGAACTACCAAAGGAAGAGGGGGTTACATTAAAGGAATTGTCATTTCAGATGTTGAAATGAAAAACATATCCACGGGATTTAGTGCCTCGGGTCACTTCGGGTCTCATCCAGACGCCGATTTTGATCCTAATGCACTTCCAATTGTGGAAGACATAACCTTGCAGAATGTGAGAGGCACAAACATTAAAATTGCTGGAAATTTTACTGGGATCAAGGAATCTCCCTTCACTTCAATCTACTTATCCAACATTACCCTTTCAATCAATTCATCTTCTTCCACTTCTTGGATCTGTTCAGATGTTTCTGGCTATTCAGAATCTGTGATACCACCACCCTGTTCTAATCTCAATCTTCCATTTTCGATTTCTTCGTCAGCAGCCTCTTCCCTGCTGAATTCAGCTGGAAAAACTGCTGTTTTGTGAAAAAAAACCCTTTCCATCCAAGGTACAACAATATATATTTCAACCCTATTCTAAATGAGGGAAAATATTTCAACCCTATTCTAAATGAGGGAAAATACCAAAACTTTCAAACCATTGCCTTCTCCAAGTCAAGCCAGATTCTTTCAAATAAAAACCACATGTCTAGATTATTACTTGTTTCTTCATTCCCTTAGATTTGCTTTCTTCCATGTTGCGCTGCAGATTTATTTGTACAGTACCATTTCTTCATTCACGTGTAAGGAAATTTTTGGTAGTGATTTTTACAGGTCTTTCGGTATCTCGTTTGTGTTGCGTATTTTTTTTTAAAAAAATTATTCCCTCTCTCTCTCCCACCTCTCAAGAGCTTGGTGCATTGTAATTTCACTGTAAATTGTTTATTTGTTGTGAAGGGCTGAAACGATAAAAACTCGTAGTTTATGTGAAAAGCAATTCATGTGGAGCCAAGTGATTGGAATAAAGGGATCTTGGTGACACTCTGCTGTGTGTTAAGTAAATTAAACTCAGTGTTTTTTTTGTCAATCCAAGTATACATTTTTCTTCTCTTTCTTTTTATATTTAGTAATGGATCATTCTTTCTGGTCATTTCCTTCCATTGCTTTTGTTTTTTTCAATCTGATGCATGAATGGCTTGTAAACTGACAAGTATCATGGAATGTGATGCAAACAGGCTGCCACATGTCAACTTTTTACTGGTGTGTCCCTTGCTAATGCCTGAATGTTAGTGTACTGGTCTTACTCCACTACTTAATCTTTTACTGTCCTTCAAACGTTGTTCCCCAGATTAAACTATCCGGAATCAGACACCCGCTCTGCAGAGTAATTGACCAGATGTTGTGTCATTTTTTTCAAAATTTTCTAATGTTGTAACCGGGTAGAACGAAGACATTCTTAGTTCTGATTTCGAAATTTTTGGTGTTGCCTTTTCGTGATAAAGGCATTGTTGTTGCAGGTTAGCCTTTTCGCATTCTTGTGCATAGTTTGGATTTTAGGGAGGTTGGCGAGATCTTGTGAAGAAGTTTGGTAGATGGCGAGTATAGACGGTTTTTTATTATGAACTTGATTTGATTTTGTTGGATTAGAGGGCCTTTGTGTAGCTTTTGGGACTTCTTTTTAGTTTCTCTTGTTTTTTAGATGCCCTGTTTCTCTTTCATATTTCTCAATG
This sequence comes from Sicyos edulis, assembly GCA_036507275.1. Classification (NCBI taxonomy): domain Eukaryota; kingdom Viridiplantae; phylum Streptophyta; class Magnoliopsida; order Cucurbitales; family Cucurbitaceae; genus Sicyos; species Sicyos edulis. The sequence goes on along the minus strand of CM071857.1, from coordinate 4,911,954 downwards.
AAATCTTTGGTTTTTACCATTTTTTAATTCGTTCTGGAACATTTTCCATTAGGTTTATCAGTTTTGGATATTGGGTTCTTTTTTATTCAGTGGTTAGATTAGCTTTTTTTCAACAAAATGACTGCAGAATTAGATGTGAAGATTCATTCTGGTAGGGCAGAACTTCATTTCATTCTCTTTTATTACTTGTTATTTATACATGAGTACATATTAAAACATTTTTCCAAGAAGATAAAGTCCTTGTTTCTGTAAACATCTGTCAGCCATTGAAGCCATAAAATCTTTACAACTTTACAAGATTCCCCATTGCCTTTACAAGAATGTTCATCAACCCATCACCAAAAGGTGAGAATTTTGGGATCAGATTCTTCCAGCACTCCCACGTTTGGAATCTTATTCGTTTTCTCTTGCGTGCCCATCAAAAAGTCTTCCTACATTAAATCACTTCCTTAACTCAACTGTAGGGTCTTTTACCAGATGGGGTTTCCCCCTTTGATTTACGCTACATTAAATTACAGGCGTTTGGATTTTCGTCGCTGAATATTGATGTGATGTTCCCATTGTTGCTGCTTGTGCCCGTGTTGTAATAGTCATCATTGTAACGATCCATTCTTGGGCTGTAATAAGTGGCTGGCTGCTGTGGTATGTATTCGTAGGTGTATGGTGAGGGCCTGTGGCTCGTTAGTGGCCGGACATACTCTGTTACATATGGCGATGGCTGGTAAGTGTTGTAGCTGTGTATCACAGTCGCTTGAGGCATCGATGTTGGCCCATGACTTGTTCCTGGCATGTTGTTGTGATAGTTGTAGCTTGAGGTGTGCCCATGGCCATGCTCGAATTGGTGGGGCTGAGCTGTGTGGCCATAGCTGTGTTCGGTTGGTTGGTGGTGGACTACGTGGCCATGGCTGTGCTCGGTTGGTTGGTGGTGGACTACGTGGCCATGGCTGTGTTCGGTTGGTTGGTGGTGGACTACGTGGCCATAGCTATGCTCCGTTGGTTGGTGGTGGACAACATGGCCATGATCAGTTGGCTGATGTTGCCCTACTACATGACCATGCTCAGGTTGGTGGTGAACCACATGGCCGTGCATAGGTGACTGTTGATAGCCTCCATGGCCATGTTCTGGTTGTTGTGGGTGAACCGCATGGCCATGCTCAGGTTGATGGGAGATGACATGACCGGGTTCAGCTCCTTGGTGGTAGACAACATGGCCAGGCTCCGAGGAACCGTGGTGGACGACATGGCCTTGTTCAACTGGTTGGCCGTAGGTGGCATGAATCTGTCCAACCTCATGTGATCCAACAGGCTGAGCGTATTGGCCATTAGGGTTTGTCGGATCATACGGTTGGCTTGTTTGAGCATCCTGGACAACCGCATGGCCTGGTGCTACCTCACCGTGTGAATACCCAGGCATCCCAGCTACCCCGACCATCGCTGCATCATGCATTGGAGGAGCTTCCATTGACGTTCCATAGGCTACTTCGCCACCAGTAGGCATTGAATAATCCCCTGGCTGAGCAGCAGCCTGAGGATCAGTCTGTTCAGAATCAGAACAAATGGTGGCTATCTTCCTGGTTTTCTTAATGGCTTTCATGATTCTCTCAGGATCAGCCCATCCAATGATAGTCAATTTCTGCTGGGGAAAGTCTATGTAGAGATCATAAATGCCTGCAAAAACAACAAGAAACTGATGAAGAAAAGAAGAAACATCTGAAAAAGAGAAAAATAAAAGGACCCTTGTTCTTGTTGTGGCTCACCATTGATTCCATGTAATGCCTTCTTGAGCTTCTGAACACAGCCATTACAGTCCATCCGGACCTTGATTTCTAGAATCTTTGGTTTCTGCAGAAGATGAAAGCATTATGGTAAGAACCCAAAATGGAAATGATGATAGTTCATAAGAAGAAGAAGAAGAAGAATTACCTCAAGCTCTGGAATCATGAGGAGAGAGTTAAAGGAAGAAAAACAGGAAAGAATATGGAAATACAGAGAGATTATGTGGAGGGTAAAGAGATTATAAACCAAGAATCAGAATTGAGAATGGCAAAAGAAGAAGAAAGGGAATGGGAATATTTAAAAGGGTGTGGGACATGTAAGGAATCTAGTTGGAACACACACAAAACCGACCATTTTGGAAAGAATATTAACTAGGAACACCAGAGGGGCTGTTTGGAATTGTGTTTTTCTTACTTTTGCATGAATGGACTCTAGTCAAAAATAGTTTATTTATTTAATTCAAAGTTTGATGGTGATGGGGATTAAAAGAAAGGCCAACTGAGTTGATTCTTAAAGTAGGTTTGATTTACTTTACATTATTCTGCCTAATCTAGGGACTTGGCTTTCGAGGCTTCGATCTTCGCCGTTCATCTCTAGGCGTTTTCATGTCGCTATGGACTTGGAATCTAAACATTATATATATGTTTATACCATCAATACTTTCTTGAGCCTTTGTTTTCTTTTTCCCTTTTTCGCTTTTGTACTAAAGGCAATTTGATGCTATCATGTCTATGATCAAGTCCATGGAAGAAGCTAAGGGGCTTTTGCTAACCTCACAAGAAACTATCAACAGTACTTCATGGAGAAGTTCCCCAAGGCCATACAAGGATCCATGGCGAGAAAGCTGACGCGCAGCACAACAAGTTTGCTGGTATGCTCAAGCCCACATAGTGGCCAAGTGCGTGCAGGTTCATGGGCTTGCACAAGTCTAGCTCCACGGTAGCCTATTTAACACACAGGCTCGTGTGATTGTGGTTGCAACATAGCTCGACGATGGGCACCTGCCAGTGCATAGCCAACGTGAGTTTCTACCAATAGTTGCATCTATAGCTGGTGCTAATTGGCATTCAGAAATGTGCTTGCGCTTCAACGCCGGCTTTTGCTTGCTTCTGTTTTCTCATATGCGCGATGCACACACTACACATGAACTCGCACCTACGTGAAGCATTAGGTTGCGGTCATTGTTGCTGGGTTTATTTTCAAATTCAAGATAAGGTTTATCTTATCTTTTTGAATTCTTAGGAGTGAATTTGATCCTTTGATAGTATTAAGAATTTAGATCAATTCAAATTACTTAGAAATGATTTATCTTTCTGTTTTATAATTTTTACAATAGGATTTAATGTATTCCCCAAGTTTGATTGGGGGATTTACTATCTTTGGCTATGCAAACCCCTCGACTGCTTTGATTTCTTTTAAGTAAGGATTAGTAAAGCTTACTTAAAGTTCGAAAATTCTAGCTAATTAAGTTGACATGAGTGTTGCCCTTTTGGAAATTGTATTTTTAATCTTTTCATGTTCGAAGCATTAAGTTTGGTTGGTTCATCAAACTTGTGAAGTGTTTTATCTTTACAATAAGAGCATGATGATCTTATCTAGGTATAATTATTCAAAACTAGCTTTTGTTTGGTCGATCTAGAATTGAATAGAATGTGCCAATGTTCGTGTTAGGGAGTTCATTTGGTTGTTCATAATGACAACTCTCCATAGATCTAGCTGTCATCAGTTATATATTCATAATCTTCTCTTTATCTAATTTTTTTTAATAATCGTGAATTAGAGCTTGGCTTCTTAATATTCGGAGATCTGCGCCTGTTCCTAAGTTTGAATCGAGAAACATCAAGAAATTTTACAATATTTAAACTAACTTGTGGGTCTCGATTGAGACTTAATTTCATAGCATACTTTAGATACTCCAAGCCTCAATCAACAATGTTGTCTATTGAGGACTTTTATCAAATTAACATGGATAAACTTAAGCTTCGTTTGATTATAACTATTTGGTTTTTTATTTTTGATTTTCGAAATTTCAATCTACAACTACTACGTGAACATATGTTTTTATACTTTGATATCGGCTTGGGTTTTTAAAACCCAAAACAAAATTTGAAAGATAAAAACATTTAGCTTTGTAATATTTGTTTTGATTTATGGTATTTGGTTGGAATTCACCAAAGATGAAAGGTAGAAAATTTAAATAAACACAAATTTAAATTTCAAAAATAAAAAACAAATAGTTATCAAATGGGATCTTAGTGTATATTTCAAATTAGCTTTTATTAACTTGTGGGAGAGTTCTCAAAGTTTGAGACAAAATTTGTCTTTATCTTTTGATTCTTGACCCAAAAGGTAATTATTCGCAATTACTAACTTTTGTTAAGTTGATCAAGATTTGATTATTCAAATGTTCGAATGTTATGTCAGGGAGGGATTCTGACATAACTATTCAATTTTAGTTGGCTTTAAACTTGTGGAGTTGTTTAAACTTGGAGATTAATTAGAATGTAATTTTCTTATACCTTTGTCTTTGACCAAAAAGGTAATTAATTATTCGAATGCATGCCTTTTTATTTTAGGGAGACGTTCAAAGATAATTATTCAATTTTGGTTGAGATACGTTCTCATCTTTTGTTACTTGATCGAAAAAGGTAATTATTCTCAAGATTAGCTTTCATTAAATTGATTTATAGTTTGATTTGTTTATATTAGGGAGGTTCTAGAGGTAATTAAGCTGATTGTTGTCAAAATATCAAAATTAAATTTGCTTGTATACAAAATTCAAGTTAAAATTAAGATGGAATGCATTACAATTTGATTTGGGGAAAATTTTCTACTACATAAAACCATAACTCACAATAAACTTTTAAATATGTCAACAAGACCAGTAATTCTGTCATATTTGTTCAAACATATTGATCCATCATTGATTTGAATCTCCACTCCCAAATATGGTAAAGTTATGGTTTTGTTTGATAATCATTTAGTTTATTATTTTTTGTTTAGAAATTTAAACCCATTTTTACTTAAACTCCCTACAATGTGTTCATTTTTCTTACTATGTATTCATCTTTCCTTAAGTATGTGAAAACTAACCAAATTTCAAACAAAAAAAAACTTTTGGAAGCTGTTTTTTTATGTTTCCAAATTTAAGATATACATATCCAAGTAAGAACAACCTATGATAAGGTAGTTGTTGTCGACTTAAATTTCAAAAATAAAAAACTAAAAACAAAATAGTTATTAAATGGGACCTAAAACAATGCAGCCATTTCAGAAGCACTCCACACTCAAGTACATATATGTTCAATCACGAGCACATTTAGAAGCACTCTTAACACAAAATCAAATTTTCAACACTTTTGTTACCTTACAACATTTAAATGTCAAAAAAACTCATAAAAAATTAATTTTTAGATAGATGGTTATCATGAATTGCGGTTAAAAATTCAAAAGAGTTATTAAACATTTTAAATATTCAACACTTATTTGGATACAAAACTAAATGTTTAAAAATTTAATATACGCTTTTTTAAATTCATCTTAAAAGGTAATGAATGAAACTTGTAACTACAATTAAACTAAGAAACTTTAATCTACCAAATCAATTTTTTGAAATTTTGTTTTTGTGTATGTTAAAATTAATGTACGAACGAACTTCTATCACTCTCTTTGATGGATTTTTTTTTTGGTCACAACCCAAGTTCTGTGTCGGATCAAAGTCAGTTTTTTTTTTCTTCCTATTTTGCTTAATTGTTTTTTTTTTTTTTTTCCAGATTCTATTATTCTTAATTGATTATGAAAGTTTATTTTGTAAAAAAAAATCAAGAAGAAACTTTAGGCCTAAGAAACAAAAACTCTGGGGTACATCATTATTTATTTAAGGTTCCATCGACAAATCATAAGTTTTTAAAGAAAGCACATAATTAAAAATGGTTTAACATTAAACAAACCATATTAATTATTTAAGCATAAGCTTCTGGGTTTGTTAGGAGATAAAGTTCGACAAGCTTGAAAATGGCCTTGGCCTTGGCTTCCTCAGCCCTAATCTCTTCTTCAGTGATGTTGGCTCCTGGCTTAGGCTGGTAATGGCTCACATTGGTGCCTTTCGTCCCTCCATCGCTAGCTGCCTCGAACTTGATCCCATGCGAAATCGACTCAATCTTGTCCGGTAACGCCCCGCCCTCTATCACCGTGTAGGCGTACTTTAAATTTTCTTCATCAATTTCATCCACTCTATGCTTCACCGTTTTTGCTTCATTGCCTACATTGCATAATATATAACCTTTTGGATAATCAGTCACATAGTTTAATTAATCATTTTTAACTTTTTTTTTTGTCTGGGACAACAAACATCTATATATTGGTATAATATATACGGTACACTTTAGATAGAAAACTTCATGACTTTGTTTTTTGATATCACCCAAAAAGTCTTATATCAATGAAGTTGTTGTCCTCTTCTTATATATTCAAAATCTTTTTCTTAATTTAGCAACGTAGGATTTTGTTAGCATACATCAACAATGATCTCCCGAACAAAAGTTAACTCAAACCATATGAAAGTTGGTCCAGACCAAGAGTCTTCACCCACTTCCCTAAATCAAGCTTTGAAACCATTCGTTAGGGATATTGAATATTTATAAATCTAGACATTGATATGATATTATCTACTTTGTGTGATGTCCAAAAATAAAGTCATGAAATTAAGGAATGGCAAGTCCAGTCATAACTCATAAGTACCTACATTAGCTGAGTTATGCTTTTTTTTGTTATTTTTATATCTGTAACTGTCCGATTAAGTAAATTCATAGGAAACTAATTCTTCGATAGGAAATTAACTTCAAATCCCTCTTTAACCATTTGAGCGCTGCCGAGTTATGCTTTTCTTGATAATGTTTTTAAGTTATAGACAATTAAGTTAAAAAAAGTTTTAACTTTGGAGGAAAAAAAAAGAAATGAACCTTGAGCAAGTGTCATGTTCTTGATAGTACCAGGGCCACCACGGCCTTCCAAGAGCTCAATACTTGTGATTGCCTGAGGAAGCAGCTTCGGAATGAGGTGGTCGCTGTCGATAACCAAAGCCCTGAACAGCCGCGACGCCGCCACCGGGCTAACGAACTCCTCACTGCAAATGACCACAGCCGGGTTACCCGCCATTTTATTTTTTATATTTAAAGAACCCTCTAATTTTTCTCAGAATGAATGTGGGGTATGTACATTTATAGTTGAAAGTGAAAGAGAGGAGTTTATTATTTTGGAGGGTAGGGTGTTGAATGTCTCCAAAATCTGTTTTAGCTTTCATATTCATCTTCGGCCACCTTGGAGTTCATTAATTTTTGGTTAATTAATGTCCTTATAATCTGCTTCATTTTAATTAAAATCCGGGGAAAGGAAAGGAGTACGTATTCATTTTTGTATTTTCCCAATATGATTTTGTCTTTATACCAAGACTATTTAATACTACTGAACTTTAGGTCATTTTTTTTAATGTACGGGCGTGGCAGATATATATTGATATTATATTAATTCTGTCTTAATAATCGTTGATAACTTGGGAGAACTGGCTTAAGACCTTCACAAATAGAAACATTAATGTAGTGAATATCGTAGTGAAGTATTAGAAATTTTATTCAACAGAGTAGCATTTATTAAAGATTTAAATTGAGTAGTCTCGGTTCATTGAATTTTATGTTCTTTTTGTACACCTCCTAACATACATATATCATTATCGAATGGGTTAATGGCGTAATGGTTTCATTGTTTGGTTGTAAACCAGTTCAACACTAACATCTCAGCTTCGAGCTAAAGAATCGGTATTTGTCCTCTCTCCCCTCATTTTATTTTTCATTTTTGAAATTTAAGTCCAGAACAACTACTTATATTATGTTTGGAGAAAAAAAAACTTCTAAAAGTTTGTTTTTGTTTTAGAATATGATTAGGATTCACATATTTTCTTAAGGAAAGTTAGACAAATGGTAGAAAAGAAGGAGTGTATGGTACAAAATATAAATAAAAATAAATTTAAATTTCAAAAACAAAAAAACAAATAGTTAAATAGTTATCAAACGAAGCTTGTTAACATTTATCAAAATCAATTTTGAGAGGATGAAATTAAGACATGAAGATTGAGGAAGAAGATAAGGGTAAAGGAGTAAGACAACATTTTTATTTTAAAATGACAACTTTATCATTTCATATTTTTGTTAAACTAGATTAACTATAACACTTATCAAATTTGAGAAGTGGTTGATCAAATTAGAATTTTACAGATATATAATTATTACAAATATCATAGTTTAGAGGTGGTCGGTGACATTTCTCCATTTGATAAATATAGTGTTTTTTTTAATAAAAAAATCAAATCTCTTAAATACAGGTTGGAAAATTGGGAATATATATCGAGCATGCGAGACCAATGACCCAAGCGAACCCAAACGAAGGCCCAAGAGAATGCAAATTTGACCGGGCTTGGAGCCCAATTGGGGATGGATCTGTAATATCTAATTGGGCCGTGCAAGTGGGTCGCAAAATCGGCCCGTTAAGAGCCCAAAAGAACTCCCAGCCGCCGGGCGAAAGATTCGTGTAGTTCAAACTCGAAAGATCCAGATTCGAAGGGACACATCCGTCCATAAAGGAAAAGATGGAAGGGCAAAACCGTACTTTCATATCCCAATACCCCACAGGCATTACGCAAGGGATACGGAGATGGGTGAAGAAGATGAATAAAAAATATGGTTCTGGTCCAAAAATCTCCCCCTCAAAATCCAATCCCCCAATTTCTGTAATTGCAAAAAAATAGGGCTAAATTTTCAAAAAAAAAAAAAAAACATTTCTGTTGTTCCATCTTCCCCCACTAGATTTTACAAAACCCTAGTTTTCTCCATCTTCATCTTCCTGTTCAACAATCAAACCCTAGCTCCTCTCTTGTTTGTGCCGTTGCCACAGCCTTGGTGTTTTCTTTTTGCAATGTCAGTCTCCGGTGGGGTTTCGATTGCGAGAATCCGAGGCGAGAATCGGTTCTATCATCCGCCTGCGATGCGGCGACGTTTGCAGCAGCAGCAACAGCAACAGCAACAACAGCAACAGCAGCAGCAGAAGCAGAGCGCGTTGGATTCGAAAGAGGCTGTTGTTGTTGTTGCTTCTGCTGCCAGGATCGATGAGTTGGAGAAGCGGAGTGAGTTTGATGACTGCCGCTCTTGGTCCACTCGCTCTGATTGCTCTGTTTCGGATCGGGGAGTGGCTGATTCTACTAATTTGGATCGCTTCTTGGAGCATACTACTCCCGTTGTTCCGGCTCTACGAAATCCTAAGGTAATCATTGCTCAAGTGAGTTTCTTTTTTTCTTTTTTTACTTGATGTTGTTGGTGTAGTTTTCTTGGTGGAAATTGATATGCTTTGTATAGAGATAGGAACTTTTGAGATGTGTGTAGATAGCAATCGATAATGGTTTTGGTAATTGTTAGTTTTAGGGAGTCCCCGAGGGGTGGCATAGTGGTTGTGCTCCCCTCCCTAGGTTTGACCTCACGTGTGACATTAATTTATAGACATCTCCTGGATCTTTCTTCCTTCGATGTCTCCTAGTGCCTAGCTTAGGGACGGGTGTGGTTATCCTAGGTATAGCGGAGCTAAGCTCCGATTTCCCCGTTTCAAAAATATAAAGAAATGTTAGTTTTAGGGAGATGTTATGGTTAAGTTGGTAATCTTCAGGACAGTTTCGGAATCTTCCCTTTGTTTTGTGTTTATCGTCTTGTGACTCCACATTGTCTCAGTCTCTCAATGTGATTTAGTGCTACTTTCTTCGTTTTTATCTTCATAGTTTTTGCTTCACTGAGATATCAATGACTTGTTTTTATGTTGTATTCTGATCTTACGTAAGTTTCTTTTATTTAGAATCTGAATTTACTTCATTTTTTCAAATTATGAAATTGCTCCTATAACTGCCCTTTAACAGGCGAGCCAGAGGGGATGGAGAAATCGTGAAGTCTTAGAGGCACCTCCTTATTTTTTGCTTGGTGATCTCTGGGAATCTTTCAAGGAATGGAGTGCATATGGAGCTGGTACCCCTCTATTGTTAAATGGTAGCGACTCTGTTGTCCAGTACTACGTTCCGTATCTGTCTGGCATTCAACTCTATGTAAATCCATCAAAGTCTTCTGCCCTAAGGTGAGGATTATTCACAGATATCCATGTTCTTTTTTCTTAATAAGTTCTTGCAACTTATTTCTTTTATTTCCTCTTCTATTTTCATTGCTTGGGAGGTTTTCAATTAATTTAATTTTATAAATTATGCTGTCTATTTAGTTGGTTTAGTAACCCGATACATTTCCTTTGAGATCTCAGGATTTGATTAGATTACATTAGTATGAATGCCAGCTTCACTCTATCTAATTGTGATGTGATTGGTGATTAGATTACATTACTAGGAAGGCTAGTCTCAATCTATTTATTGTTCTGGATCCTGATGCAATATGCAGACCTTTTTAATTTTTGGTTTGTTAGGTTGCAATTTCCCTTGCAGTGCATCTTCTAGTGTGTTGAAAGGTTGAGTATCATCTCACTCATATTAGATGGTTGCATGTTGAACGCATTCACTTTGGATTTTACAATATATGCATAAAATAGCTTGGCTAGGTTCGCCTGTTTGCTTTCCTCTTTTCACATTCTTTTCTTTCTTTGCACAATAAATGTGATGAACATCATTTGCAATTGAAAAGGTAGCAGTTGTATGTCTTAAGCTGTGGTTAATTATCATTTGTCCAACTGACACTAACCTTTTGCCGTAAATGATTATTTCACTACCACATTTCTTTACCTTTTTGAGCTTCATTCATTAAGCTTTTTTCTTATCAGTCATTATATTTTAAAATCCTAAAAGCCTCGAGGCGGTATGCCATTTGTGTAAACAAGTATTACAAAATATAATGCTAATATAAAAGTTAAAAACAAAACACCCCAGCAATTGCACCTTGAACAAAATTTCTAATAAGATATCTTTACACTCTTACTATTATCACTGATAAAATGGACTATTATCACTGATAAGATCAAGTAATTCTATAACTTTTTAAAAACAGAACTAGTAAAAGTAATAGTAGCTCAAATTGTTAGGATTTTAACTCTAATATTCTTAAAGAATGAAGAAAATTACTAATGCTCTTCTAAATTCTAATTAGTAAATGAGGAGTAGATACTTTAAGCCTGAGCGTGTTTTCATAGAGGTGTAAGCCTCTCCTGTGAGAGGTGTGAGTCTCTTATGCCTCCGGCGAGTCTCATAGCGTAATCTTTAAAACAATGATCATTTATAATTTCTTTTTAAAAAATGCCTTATCCTTAATTGTTTGTGTTAGGTTTATTAAAATAATATGGAAGTGCCCGATGATATTATAATTTTTTGAGCATGTAAACATTGCCATGGTTATGGGTTTTCTGGGTTTCTTGAATTGGTATTATGTGCTGTGCTATTTACATAAAGTGTTGTGTAAAGTTTGAAAGTGTGGGTAGTAAGTGAATTTGTAATTTGATATGGTATTTTGTAGTAGAAGGCCTGGTGCAAGTGATGCTGATTCCTCTAAGGAAACAAGCAGTGATGGAAGCAGTAGTTGTGGGGCAGAAAAACAATCAAGGACTGCTATTCGGGATGAATGGATCCAGGACTCCAGTGTTCTGGGGTCACAACGAGCTCTTCAAATGAATGTACCTTCTTCCGAGTCATCAAGTGATGAAAGTGACTCTTGCTACCGTCAAGGTCAGCTTGTGTTTGAATACTTGGAGCGTGAGCCACCATTTGGTCGTGAACCATTATCTGATAAGGTAGGTGTATGGCTGTTGTACATTAAAGATTGTTACACCCTCGTCTTCAATTTAACTAACATAAACTTGATTTCAACAGATCACTATTCTGGCATCCCGGTTTCCTGAATTAATGACATTTAGAAGCTGTGATTTGTCTCCCTCTAGTTGGATATCTGTGGCATGGTCGGTTTTGTCTCCTTGGGCTTAAATGCTATTTATGATCTAAATCAGTTTATGTGCTCTGACATAGTAAATTTCTTTTGAAGGTATCCAATTTATAGGATTCCCACTGGTCCAACTTTACAAAGTCTAGATGCTTGTTTTCTGACCTTCCATTCTCTGTCAACAACAATTCAAGGTATTTCTTCCTTACCTTTTTTTTTGTTATGCTGTCGTCAATAAATTCTCTGGACCAATGTATTTTTTTGAAACAAGGGTAATCACACCCATCTCTTGGCCAAACACCGGAGACATCGAAGGAGTAATGTTACAAGTGAGTTTTGAACTCGGGAATTTGACGGGAGCATACCCTCAAAGCTCAAGTCTTCAACCACTGCACCACCTCTTGAGAATAGATCAGTGCATATTTGCATGCCTTTTTTTTGTTTAGTTTGAAGTTTGAGTTGATTGCTTTTTGGTAAAATTCATCTCAATGGTTAAAGTAAGTCAGTTTTAGAAGGTGTTGTATTATGGGACATCAGTTGTGGCAGTAAAATTTGAGTATTTTCACGAAATAAAAAAAATGAAGTATCGAGTTTTTGGTACTATAGTTGTTGAAAACATGTTTATGTAGTGATTATTTGGTTAAGTAAGCCGTAGTCTGCCTGTAATACAATGGACTTATAAGTCCACAAGGGGTAGTACAATGGTTGAAGGCTTAGGCTTTGAAGGCGTGCTACCTTCAAGGTTCCAGGTTTGAGATTCACTCGTGGTATTAATTTGTAAACACCTCCCGTGTTTCCATTCTTTCGATGTCTTCTGGTATCTGGCCTAGAGACGGGCGTGGTTACCTCAGGTATAGTCAGTGTTTTAAAAGGCGCAAAAAAGGCGCACAAAGGCCCCAAAAGGCGCAAGGCGCCCATGTTGCGACTCGCCTTGTTCAGGCGCAGCGCTCAAGATAAAGCGCGCGCCTTTGTGCGCCTTTTGCTAAGTCGCCCGGGCGCAAAAGGCGCGCGCCTGGGGCGCCTTATCTATTTTTTTTTAATTTTCGAATTTCCTTAAAACGACGCCGTTTTGGGCTTTAATTTAAAAAAAAAAAAAAAGAAAAAAGAAAAAAGCAAGCTTGGTTGACAAGCTTCGCATAATTGTAAAACGCAAAAAAATTGCGATTGAAACCCTCCATCTCCTCTTTCTTTTTCGATTTCTTTCCAAACGAAACCCTCCATCTCCTTTGTCGACAAATTGTGCTTCCTTTCCCTCTCCGATCAAGATTTGTTGTTCGAAAGCTTCATCTTCTTTTCGATTTTTCGATTTCTGTTCGCCGGCGATCTGTTCGAAAGCTCACCGGCGGTGCCTGGTGAGTCTTCTTAGAAGTTCAATCAAGATTTTTGTTGTTGTTTCTTTGTTTTTTCACTTAATAACCCTTGGTTGCATTGTGATTCATCTTCTTTGTTTTGTTTTTATTCTTCTCTCTTCTTATGATTTTGTCCTTAGTTCCTGACTTCCTGTTGTATTTGTATAGATGTTTAGTTAAGTATTTTGATTGTTCAAACTTTGTATACTGTATAGGGTATAGACTAGTTACTGTTGTATTTGTGTAGATGTGTGATGTGTTAGAAAAATTAGTTAAAAAAATTAGTTAAGTATTTTCACTGATGGTGATTTTATAAACTAGATATAAACTTATAACTTATAATATGAATTTTAATGTCATATTGTAGATAAATTGTGAGTTGTGAACTATATATAGTATACCTTTATTCAAAGATGGCAAGTCAAGAAAATGAAGAACACCCCTCAAGAAAAGATCCAGCATGGAAATATGCTCGGTTAGAGAAACCTGAAGATGTAAACACATTTGTGTGCTTGTTTTGTGCGAAAGTAACTAAAGGAGGAGTTTATAGAATGAAGCAACATCTTGTTGGGGGCTACCGAAATGCAACAAATTGTAGAAAATGTCCTGAACATGTGAAGGAAGAACTTAGAGCGTTTATGACGACTAAGAAGGATGTCAAACAACAAAGAAATTTGGTTTCGGAGGCTGTTTCAAATGATGTACAAACCGAACTCTATGGTTTATATGATGAATGTGACGAGGATGAAGAAAGTGTTAGTCTTTCGGGGAAAAGACTTACATCAAGTTCAAGTTCGCAATCGAATTTCAAGAAACCCAAAGTTAAGGGTCCCATGGATGCATTCTTCGCTTCTAAACCATTAGGTGGTGGAGCAATAACTCAAAAGCAAACAACTTTGAATGCGGCATACAAAAAGGAGATGAGGTCGAGTGTTATCCAATTCATTGCTAGATGGTTTTATGATGCCGGAATTCCTCTTAATGCTTGCAATTACGATAGTTTTGCACCAATGATAGAAGCAATAGGACAATTCGGTCCAGGATTAAAGCCACCCACCTATCACGAATTGAGGGTCCGTTGCTTGAAGAAAGAGGTTGAAAGCACCGATGAGATGCTCAATGCTCACAAAGAACAATGGGCTAAGGTTGGATGTACAATAATGACCGATGGATGGACGGATAGGAGAAATAGAACATTGCTTAACTTTTTGGTTAATAGTCCAAAAGGGACAGCGTTCATCGAGTCTATCGATGCCTCATCTGTTGTTAAAGATGGAAAAAAGATGTTTGAATTAATGGATGACTTTATTGAGCGTATTGGAGAGCCTAATGTACTTCAAGTTATTCTTGTGATTGCCTCGCAAACGTAATGGCGGGAGATTGTTAGAAGTGAAAAGACCACATTTGTTTTGGTCGTGCGGTAAAAACTCCTCACTGTTTAGATCTAATGTTGGAAGACATATTCAAGATCCCAAAGTTGCGCAAGACTCTGAAACGGGCCATGGATATCAGTAATTTCATTTATGTAAGACCAAGATTATTGAATATGATGAGGAAGTTCACCAATTCAAAAGAGTTGGTTAGACCGGCAAAGACTCGATTTGCTACAGCTAGCATAACATTGTCTAGTCTACACACTCAACAAGCTAACTTGAGGAAGATGTTTACATCTGATGAATGGAGAAATAGCAAATGGAGCAAAGAGCAACAAGGCAAACGAGTTCTTAAAACCATTATGATGACTAATTTTTGGGCTACAATACTCTTTGGCCTTAAAGTATCAAACCCTTTAGTGCGAGTGCTTCGGTTGGTTGATGGTGAGAAGAAGCCTCCAATGGGATACATTTATGAGGCTATGGATCGAGCAAAAGAGTCCATAGAGAGAGCTTTTCATGGTCAGAAGGAGAAGTACGAGGACGTGTTTGCTATCATCGATCGAAGGTGGGAGCTTCAATTACATCATCCATCGCATGCGTGGTCATTTTCTAAACCCCGAGTTATTTTACAAGGATCCTACCATTGCCGATAATAAAGAAGTTAATGAAGGGTTACTAGCATGTATAACCCGAATGATTCCTTCTTTGGAAGAACAAGACAAGATACTTGCAGAGATCCCTAAATACAAGGAAGCTGAAGAATCATTTGGACAACCATTGGCTATTAGAAATCGTGACAAAAGATCTCCAGGTACGACAAATGAGCACAAAATACTTGAATTTAACTTTAAGTGTGGAAGTTAATAGTTATTAACATATGTAGTTTTGACTTTTGATCTTTAGTGGCGTGGTGGAGTACCTTTGGACATTCAACTCCATCTTTGAAAAAGTTTGCGATAAAGGTTTTAGGCCTTACTTGTAGTGCATCAGGTTGTGAGCGTAATTGGAGTGTTTTTGAACAGGTTAGTAATGATTTTTTATCTCCTAAGTCCTAAACTTGATGGATACTAAAGTAGAGTAATGGAGTTAAACTTTTCTTATTTATAATTGGCTTTGCAGCTTCATAGCAAGAGGAGAAATAGACTTGATCAAAGTCGATTAAATGACTTAGTCTATATCAAATACAATAGAGCGTTGAAGCATCGATATAGCATTCGAGATTCCATCGACCCCATCACTTTAAATGACATTGATGATTGCAATGAATGGTTGCTTGGAGTAATGGAAGATGATTCTGATGAGGATCGTGATCTTGTATTTGAAGATGATACATTAACTTGGGGCGATGTCTCTCGAGCTGCTGGAGCGAATGAACCAACGTATTATTCTAGGGCTAATACCTCTAGAAACAAGACAACAACTCAATCTTCATCCTCCACACAACCACAACCTTTTATACGACGTGGGTCAGTTATGGAGATTGATAGTGAAGAAGAAGAAGCTATAGAGGCCGAGGGATACAAGTCCAACAATGAAGTGGATGTGGAGGATTTGGAATTCAGTGGCGAGGAGTTCGAGCTTTAGGACTTACTTAATATTTTGATTGGATACAATGCTACTAATATTATAAAGCTAGCTTCCTCTTGTTTTGATATCTTATATAGTTATATATACATGAATATTGCAACTTAGTGGTTAATAACTTAATATATATTTTTGTGATAAATATATAGTTTTAATGTTTTGTGATAAATATATATTTTAATTTTTTTTATACATGGTGCGCCTTTAAGAAAAAGCCCGCGCCTTTTTTGCGCCTTGCGCCTCAAGCTCCAGATAGCCTTTGCGCCTTAGTGCGCCTTGCGCCTTTAAAAACATTGGGTATAGTGGAGCAAAACTCCGATTTTCCGGTTTCAAATTTTTTTTTAATAAAATAATAATAAGAATGAACTCATAATTTTCAAATAGCTTGTGCCTTTTTGGTTAATAAGTTGCATGTATTATTACAACTTTGACGTTCCAAAAAATATTCTCAAATGGGTATCATGATGCCTGTGTTTGGAACAGGCAACGGCGCAGATGGGTTGCAATTCCACTGGCCAAGATTTAGAGAGGTGAACACTGCAGATTGCCCTCTCAAACTACAGTTGCTGACATTCGGACTTGCTTCGTACAAGTTCAAAATTTCTTTTTGGAATTCAACTGGTGCTGAGGAATGTCCAAAGGCTAACACCTTGTTGCAAGGTGCTGACAACTGGCTCAGGTCATTAAACGTAAACCATCCTGATTACAGATTTTTCTCATCTCATATTCATACTTGAAAATGATAAGGAAAAGGATATTATGCATGATGCCTTAAATATGGGATTGCAGTGTCGTAAGTCCAAAGAAACTCGCTTCTTTTGAATGTCGTGAAAATTTATATGGCATCTTTTGCTTGTTTTTTGGAGTTTCTATTTTGATTGACCATATAAAGGGTTCTGTATAGGAAGAATGATGTTGATACTGTAACATTACGGTTGCGAAATGGGGATTGGCCTTAGGATAGTTATTATTCTGGGAAATGTCAATCCTCATATGGTATTATTAGTCTATTCTTCCATGTGTTGAGATTATGAACGATGATGGGAATACGGCGGATGTCGACTGCAGAGAAACCTGCTGTCAATAACACCACCACCCCTTTTTTCTATTTTATTTTTTTGTACTTTAAATTGTTTGATAGATTTGTAACTTTCACTGGCACCACGATTAATGATGAAAAGTATATCTAGTATGTTAACTACAATCTTTCTGTATTAACATTTGATTTGATAATGTAATTGTTTCTCGGTTAATTTTGTCAATTATATCATTTGGGTGATGATTCGAATATTTGACCTTTTGGTTGAGGTTATATGGAACAAATTTGAACTTTTTTTTCTTCTGTTTGCAGCATGTTTATCTCATATTGTCATATTATTTCACTTTTTCTGTCTCTAGTTATAATTCTGATTCCCTTACAGTGAATTAGAATATGAATTATTAGTTTTCTATTCGTTCTTTCCTTTTTTGTTCATAGGTGGTAGGAATATCCAAACAAATAGAGACCAACACCATTCATGATGTAATGTATGGGATATTTTAAGAGAATTTACCATCAGCAGCACATTCTACCTCTTGTATTATATTTGTAGTATAATTTTTAAAATAATTTGCAGCACATTCTACCTCTTTAGTATATTTATTTATATCACTCATCTAGTGATAGGACTCAATTTAGATTTCTATCACTGATATAAAACTTAAGCAGTGAGTCTATCATTGATTGAATTCTATCACTAATAGAATTCAACAAGTGATAGAAGTCAATTTGGATTTTTTGTTACAAATGAAATTATTTTGGATTTGGATTTTGTGTTATAGATGGAAATATTTTGTCATTTTTTATTATACATACAAAATCTCCATATTTTAATGTTAGTAGTTTGGAACTTATATATAAGAATGGACCACGAAGTTTGAGATGGATATTTATAAGTTTTTTAGAGTGGTGGTCGTAGAACATGTCGGTTGAATTTAATTTGGTAGAATCAACTACTCATGAATATAATTTAGTCAATCAATAGGACCCATGATGATTCGACTTTTTTATTTATTTATGACAATTGGGAGAGGGTGGATTCGAATCTGTGACCTCTTGGTCATCGGGTGTACACAGATACCGCTGGTCTATTGCTCGTCTGCATGATGATTGGACTTGAGGCAACCTATGACCTATAGCTGGTATAGGGTTGATTTGTGAGCCATGTTGAATCTGGTTTGTTGTACTATTATATGGATAGTTGTGATGAGCTGGTTTGATATTTAGTTCAAGTTGCAATTGATCAAGTTTACGTGAGTTTTGACATGCCTTTTTGAGGTTTCTATGGAGGATTGGAAATGCTTTTCTACATGGAGTGTCTGTGTTCGTAGGGTATTCATCGGTCGATGTCGGTTTGGAAATTAATATCAGAACTGACTTTTGTCTATTTGCAATAATTAAACAAGAACTCTAATTAGTTATAGGGGATTTTTCTCTTACATGCATGGTAAAAAATTCTTATAAATAATAGCTTTTCAGAATAAATGCATGTTTAATAGATCATTAGGGTGGTTCTAGTAAGAAGTCGAAAAGGCTTATGCACTTGAGGTAGAATTGAAAAAAAAAAAGTTCCAAATTTTTGTTATGGATGTTATATTTCTAAAAAAAAGGTTCTATGATTAAAATAAAGAGGAAAATTTTGCTACTTAGAGCAAATTTTCTTAATGATATGATTATATTTCTTAATTTTGTGTTAATATTATACTAAAAAAGTATTTAATTACTAAATGAGCTTATAAAATGGTGAATTTTACGTGTATAGTAACAAAAAATTACAATCAATAGCATTTTTTTAAAATTATTTCATATACAGTAGAAAATAGGGCAGTCATAGTAAAATAATTATAATGTTAATGTTTCAATTAGTTTTCAACTAATAGATTAAATTAATTTTCAACTTATAATTTTAATCAGTTTGTTGATAGATTCAACAATTCAATGAAAATCTTCGATCAGCTAATCCATTTGATGATGATCCAATTAAAGGGATAAGATGGACATCAGTACTATAAATGAACATTTTATGAAAAATACTTTAACTAGGTATGTGACCTAAAAGTTACTATTAACAATTTCCGTGTAATATAGTAGTTTGACTTATCTTTTTTTAATGAAAACATTTTGCTAATTAATTACATATTTACATGTTGGACGGTTCTCGATATTTTTTTTTAAAATGAATTAATCGACAGACTTTCGATTCTAGTATTTTTTTTTAAATTGATATATATTTGAAACTCAACCATATTTTATTCGGTCAATCGATTCGATTTTCGAGAAATTTATGAACACCTTTATGTGTAAATAATGTTTTGTTAAAAATTTAGAATGATTTGAAATGTGTTTCAACTTTACCCATCAAAATTCATAAGATTTCAGGTTTGAAGTTTTTAAAGAATTAAAAAATAATAATAATAAATTAGAGGGCATTGGGATTAGTTAGGATAAGTTATGATGTGATTAAATGAGAGTTTTCAAAGTATTTACATTTCTCCAATTCTCTTACGACAGATCCTAATGGGCCGACGCAAACCCAATGGACTGTGTAATAATCTGCCCATAAAAAATAACCGACAAAACGGATATTACCTAAGAATGGTCAACGAACCACGACTAGAAACCGACACAATTTTTTTTTTTTTTGTTTTTTTTTTAAATTTTCATTATGCATTTTATTTTCCTAAAAATGACAGATGAGCATCATGCAATGATGAGAATATCCAAACGTTAATAATTGAGTTGAAGGGTAATGCATAGAATTATCACACACATTACAACTAAGAAACTATTGGCCTTCATTTTTATGAATCATTAAGGTATTCCCCCAAATCCCTTCTTGATCTTTGTGACATTGAGAAAGAGTGCATGTCATGGCATGGCAACCTAATCATAGCTCCTCGAAGTTCAAAATGCTACGGTTCTTTTTTCTTTAATCCGACTATAATTGACAGTAACAGTTTCAAGTCATAATCTCTTTATTACTAAATCATATATAATATTATTCGAACTCTACTTCTTTTTTATAAAAATTAGTGTGGTATATTTTTACTTTTAACCAATGCATAACTTTTGGTTACACTCTTAACCTAGCCTAGATTAGATTTTAAGATTTTCTTCTTAGCAAAGAAGAGAGATTATTGTGATGGCTTGTGTCATCATTTTTTTAAAAAATCTTATGAACACATACACTGGTTAATTGCTCCACTCAAAATTAACTAAACGTATTCTATTTCTAATGAATTTTTATTCAAATTTTTTCTTCCTTGACGAATGATCTAATGGGGGGAACAAGAAAATAAAATTTTAAAAAATGGGAAAAGCTAAGTTAGCAATGAGAAGTGCCATAAGCCACAAATAGTAATAATGAGGGAAAAAACAAAGAAAAAAGAGAGAGAGAAGAAGTTAATGTGTGTTGGGAGGGAGGAAGCAAAAACAAGTTTAAATAATGACTAACAGAATATACAAATTGACACGAGTTCGACTCCACGGTCACGAGTTCGAACTCGAAAATCGGTATTTGTCTTTCATATTATTTGAAAGTAATTGTGTCTTCTATGTAGAGTTTGTCGGTCACCCTTCTTCCACTTTGTACTCAAAAAAAAAAAAAAAAAAAACAAACAAAATATACAAATTGAGACCAAAGATGTTTATGAATTTTAGTTTGCTTGCAAGGTAGGGAAATGGCTGTATTTTGTGAATGAAAATTGTTCAATTTGATACCAAAAGGGCCCTTCTCAAATATGCCTTTTCTTTCTTCACACGTAGTTTCCAATATCACTTTCAATTATTCTCCAAAACAAAGAAACTACACCTTTTTTTTTCTTGTATTGATAATAATGTCACGTGCTCAATTATGCCTTTGCCTTTTTTTCCTTTCCTTTTCTTGTTCAATAACCTATCTCCACACACTATCATTTTGTAGGATGTGGTTGGACCCTAACCACTATTCAACTTTCCTCAAATTTGTTTCTTAATATGTTAAGTGTTTGGGTTTGTTGTGAAACTTTCTTATTGAGTTTGGGTTGAGATATGCTATTAAACTATGTTGCTCCAAGATTATTTAGTTGAGGGTCACGTTGTCTGATCAACGAGTGAGGATCTTATGATTTCAAATTCGGATTTTTATGTATAGGGTTATATGTTGTATTAGGGTTTTAAGAGTTTGCATTGTATAAAGTTCTCTTATGATCCTAGTTTCATTTGACCAAACATTTATACTTTTATTTCTTAATAAAACAGTTCTCTCCTCTATCTGTGAACGTAGTTAACACATCGTTCAGTAAACCACATCATCATTGTGTTTTGCTTCACTTTTTCTTTTATGTTTCTTGATTGTTGTTTCTAATTTTCATATCAATTTGGGAGATTGAATAAGACTTGTTGGTGTGGATTTTTCAAAAGTGATATGTGTGTTCTACATAGATTGTCATTTAAAGACTCATAACTAAATTTGTCATGAAGATGCCTAGTTAAAATTTGGGGCATATCTAGTAACTTAGTCTAGGGTGTATAAATAAATTATGTGTGGAAATTTGATAAATTGATGCCAAGACCTCGTCAACTCATGTGAGCTATGGTCCAATGTCTAAAAGATAGGACCACAATTATTGGGTCAACAGGTTTAAACCTAGTTCAAGTAGGACCATGTGCTCCATGGTCTATGTTATTTGGTTAGATACTTGGAATAAGCATAGAGCCAAAAGAGGTTACATTCAAATATGTTAAAAGGTGTGATTTATTATTATTATTTTATATCTATAATTGTTCGAGGCAGCTTGCGTGCACCTCGACTACCATAGATATATTAGAATGTGTGACTAAAGTCAATTCCACACCCCGAACCTATTGTAAAAGGTTGTTGCAAATTGCATCATGTCATTTACAACACACAACTTGTAATTCACAACTGAGTTATGCATTATATATCATCATGTTTTGTTATTTGACGACGTTAAGGATTTTATATTGCAAAAGTTATAAAGCCTTATAACAATTATAAAAATGACGTCAACTTCTTTCATTGATAATTGATTTTGAATTAAAAATTCATATTATTTAATATGATATTATAATCTATTAAATTTAAATTAATACAATAAATAGAGAGCATGTCACATCACTTTGAAAAAGTGAAAAAAGAAATCATAATTTTTAAAAGAAAAATATTTGTATTACTTATCTCATCTTTTAATTCAATCTTATATTATCCAATAGATATTCAATCTTAATTTTTCTCATTTATAAAAAGGATAAAAAAAAGTTAGAAAAAATCTATACTAAAACTTTGTCAAAACTCAAGAATAAATGAATCCATTTAAGCCTAAGTCATCAACAAAAACATAGCTTCTTTTTTTTTTTTGAGAAACAAAAACATACATCATTCAACATGGAATAGTATTTTATAATTAGACGGGAAATAAGAGAGAGTTTTTTTTTTTTTTTAGAACCATTATTTTGTTATTATTATTATTATTATTAAGAGTCCAAATAAGAGAAATTGGAATATATTTGATCTTTTTTTATTTTAATATACTATATCTTTAATCCATTCCATTATGTTTAATTTGAAAAAGGAATCATCAAAACAAACCATCAACAAAAAGTAGCTAAAATTTCAAATTATTAAATTAAAGAAAAAAAAGAAGAGGATAATAACTAATAAGAATATGGGATATTATGGATGGGATGAAAAATCCAGAAGCTATTAACCACACGGATGGTTCTGTTGTTGACACTCCAAATGGACGGCTGTGATGCAAATAAAAGTACTAGATTGTCATTTTACTCATCCAATCAAATCAAATTAATAAATATTTTTATTATTATTATTATTATTTAAAAATAAAATGACTATTTGGGGCCCACCCAGCTGCACCGACGTGGTTTTAATGGATTCAGACTCCGGAGAACCCTACCGTGTGGACTATTTTATTTTTAAGAAAAATGTAAAAAAATGTATAAACAGAACCACGTGGTGTCGCACGTGCGTCTAAAGTGGGCCTAATTTATGGGCGGAGCCCATCCCAAATAGTTGAAATTTGGCCCACTTCTTTCCCCTCTGCCCATCCTGGCCCACACGCCTCCTTCAAAATAACTAATCCATTACTTAAATATAGAAAAATATCTTATCAATTCATACATTTTGGTTAAAGTCTTTATCATAATTATTTTCATATTTGATTAATGTTTAATTTTAGTAATTGAAATAATAAAATTATTAGTGTGGTAACAAAATTTTAACCAAAAATGATGCCTTTACTAATTGGAGATTTCAAAATATGGACGATGGGATTATTTTGTTCTTGACATAAATGAAAAAAGAAACTCAAAAAAATGGATTAAAATTGATTTTTATTGAAATGTAACATGTAAAAGTGTGATTTTGAAAAATAGGAATCTAAATAGAAACCTCACTCAAAATCTATAAACTAAAAATGTTTTTTTTCAGGGACTTTTGCATGTATCAGCACAATAATGAAAATATTTGTGCACATAACAAAAAATGTAAATTGATAAACTTCTATATTGATAGATTCTATCAATAGAGACGGATAGAATCAATTACTAATAAATAAAATAAATCGATAGACTTCCATAAGATTTTATCAATAAAGACTGATAAAATTGTTAGACTTTCATCACTAGAGTATGATAGATTCTATCAAAGTCTTCAATAAAAAAGGTAAATAGAAATTTGTTTAAAAAATAAGCAAAATTTGCTATAAACAAATTATTTTTAAAAAGTTGCTATAATTGTAAATTGTGGTAAAAAAGTTGTTATACACTACAAATTCCATTTTTTTTCATATATTTATTAGGTTCAACTTTAAGTATGGTTTTCTAAAAAAAAAAAAAACTTTAAGTATGGTTGATGGAGTCTGCAACGATCTAAATGAGATAAATCTTGAAAAATCACACACACACACACTATATGTGTGTGTATATGGGCGTGTGTATGTGTATATGATTCAAAGTTCTCCAAATATACGTGCTAAATTATTTATCTATGGTGCTGTTTGTTTGACATATTTAGGTAGGAGTTAGTAGGAGGAGTTATTAACTCCTCCTGAAAAACCTATATCCAAACGAGTTTTTATTAATTCCTCCTCATTTTTACTTTTAAAAATAATTCTTATTGTGTGCTGCTTAAACAATTCCCACATGAGGAATTGTTTTGATTCCACCGCCCAAATTACATATATATATGCATATGCATATTTTCATTTTTAACATAAAAAATCACACAGCAAAATTATATAAGAATTTTATAATTCTTATTTCTAAATTCCTTTTATATTAATTTTTAATTGCATTTAGAAATTAATTTTTGTGAGTTCAAATCTTTGGGTGTATTGAGATTTTGGTGAGTGCTTGAGTGTGCTCTTTTGTAATCCCGTTTGGAACTCTAGTGGAATATTTTTGCCGTCTTTGCCCGTGGATGTAGGCTTCGTCCGAACCACGTAAGATCTTTGTGTTATTATTGCTTTTCTTTCTTTACTCCATTTATTTATTTATTTTAGCTATTGCCATAATTAGAATCTAGTTTATTTCTGCTGCATCGATATTAAGTGGTATATGTGAAGATCGAGTAATTTTATCTACAAGTGGTATCAGAGCTTGGTTGGTTTGTTTGAGCTTGATTTGTTATTATTGTTTCGTTTGGTTGTGATAATTTTGATATGACAACTGTGAAACATCATATACCGCTTTTGGATCGAAATACTAGATTTTCATTATGGCAAGCTAAAATGCGGGCATTTCTTGTCCAAATGGATTTAGAAGAAGCTTTATTGGGAATTTCTAAAATGTCGGCTTCTTTGTCTCAAGAAGAAAAGAAAAGCAAAGATCGTAAGGCTCTTAGTCTAATACATCTGCATCTGTCTAATGAAATTTTGCAAGATGTTTTGAAAGAGAAAAGTGCTGCTGGTTTATGGTTAAGGTTAGAACAAATTTGCATGACAAAAACTTTAACCACAAAATTGCATTTGAAGCAGCGTTTATTTTCTTATCATATGGATGAGGGATCATCCTTAGATAACCATTTAGTTGGTTTTAAAGAAATTGCCTCTGATTTAGAATCTATGGAGATTAGTTACGATGATGAAGATTTGGCCTTAATTTTGTTGTGTTCTCTGCCTCCCTCGTATGCAAATTTTAGAGATACGATTTTATATAGTCATGATACTCTCACTTTGAATGAAGTTTATGATAGTCTGTTGTTTAAAAAAAAAATTAAACATATTATTGGTGGAGGTGAGAGTTCTGCGAGAGGGGTTAGTAGTTCGAGGGAGAACACGTGAGAAGAAAAATGATGGTAATCAGAGGAATCGATCAAAATCGAGAAATAAAAATAAAACCTGCAATTATTGCAAGAAGAAAGGTCATGTCATTTCTGAATGCTACAAATTACAAAATAAAAATCAGAGAACCTCTACATTTCAAAAACCTGAAAGCTCCGGTCAGGCTGATATTGTTGAAGATGTTGATAATGATGGTGATCTCCTAGTTGCTTCTGATGACAAATTAAAATCTGATGATTGGATTCTTGATTCGGGATGTTCATTTCATATGTGTCCCAATAGGGACTGGTTTTCAACATATGAATCAACGTCAAAAGGCACCGTATTGATGGGAAATAATAGTTCTTGTAAGATAGATGGTATTGGAACAATCAGAATCAAGATGTTTGATGGTGTTGTCAGAACACTTTCTGATGTGAGACACATTCCTGATTTAAAGAGAAACTTAATCTCTTTAAGTACTCTTACTACACGAGGGTACAAGTTAACTGGTGAATGTGGAGCTATCAAGGTTAGTAAAGGCAGTTTGACAATCATGAAAGGACAGAAAACTTCTGCCAATCTTTATGCATTACAAGGTTCTACTGTTATGGGTGATGTAGCAGTTTCTACACCTTCGTTATCTGATATTGATATTACTCGGCTTTGGCATATGCGTCTAGGGCATATAAGTGAAAATGGATTGGTCGAGTTAAGTAAAAGAGGACTTCTTGATGGACATAAAATTACTGATATTGAATTTTGTGAGCATTGTGTTTTTGGAAAGCAAAAACGTGTCAAATTCTCGAAGGGTATTCACAATACAAAAGGAACACTTGATTATATACACTCTGATCTTTGGGGTCCAGCTAAAGTACCTTCTAAAAGTGGTACATTTTATATGCTAAGTATTATTGATGACTTTTCTAGGAAAGTTTGGGTGTTTTTCCTAAAGCAGAAGAGTGATGTGTTTTCTACGTTTAAGGATTGGAAGACCATGATTGAGAAACAGACAGGGCGTCAGATAAAATATCTTAGTACAGATAATGGTTTGGAATTTTGTTCTGGTGAGTTCAATTCATTTTGCAAGACACAAGGAATTGTTAGACATTTAATGATTCGTCATACTCATGTGAGAATGGAGTAGCAGAGCGGATGAATCAGACTTTGATTAGTAAAGTACGTTGCATGTTATCAAATGCAAGCTTACCTAAATCATTTTGGCCTGAAGCTGCTGCTTTAGCATGTCATATTATCAATCGTTCTCCTCATATTTCTCTCCGAAAAAGACACCCAAGAAGTGTGGTGCCGTAGTCCGACCAATTATTTGATTTAAAGATATTCGGTTGTCCCGCTTATACTCACGTGAATGATGGTAAACTTGAACCAAGATCTTTGAAATGTATTTTTATTGGTTACAAGCCTAGAGTTAAGGGATATAAGTTATGGTGTCCCGAGACTAAAAAGGTAGTTATTAGTAGAGATGTGATATTTGATGAATCTTTCATGTTTGGTGGGATGTCTTCTAAAATGCGATCTTGAGATAAAATTCAAGCAGAGTTCGCATGTGCAGTGGAGTTTGGGTTAAAATCATCTTGTAGTCCTAATCAAGATGGTGTTTCTACTTCTGGTACTTTTTCATCAGGCGCTTCTTCTGAGATTCCTCATGATGGTGATACTACTTCACCTTTGAAAGCACCTACGCAATCTTCTATTGCTAAAGATTGGCCAAGAAGAGAAATTAAACCTCCACAGAGATATGCGGAAGCTGATTTAGTTGCTTATGCTTTAAATGTTGCTGAAGACGTTGATTCAAGTGAGGAACCGTCTACATTTACAGAGGCTGTAAATTGCAACAACTCTGATAAGTGGATGATTGCAATGCAAGAAGAAATTGAATCTCTACATAAGAATGATACATGGGATCTTGTGAAGCTTCCTCAGAATAAGAAAGTCGTTCGTTGCAAATGGGTTTTTAAACAAAAGGAAGGTGTTCTTGAAGTTGAGAAAGCCAGATATAAAGCAAGATTGGTTGCTAAAGGCTTTAGTCAAATCCCTAGTGTTGATTATACTGATGTATTTTCTCCTGTTGTTAAACATAGCTCTATTCGTGCTTTGCTTGGCGTTGTAGCTATTCATGATCTTGAACTTGAGCAGTTAGATGTAAAAACTGCATTTTTACATGGAGAACTTGATGAAGATATTTATATGCATCAGCTAGAGGGTTTTGTTGTTTCAGGAAAGGAAGACTATGTTTGTTTATTGAAGAAGTCTCTGTATGGCTTCAAAGCGATCACCAAGACAATGGTACAAGAAATTTGATTCTTTTATGACTACACATGATTTCAAGAGAAGTAGTTATGATAGCTGTGTTTACTTCAAGAAAAATCATGATGGGTCATTTGTGTATCTTCTCTTATATGTTGATGATATGTTGATTGCTGCTAACAATATAAAAGAAATTAATCAAGTCAAAATAGAGCTCAGTGAAGAGTTTGATATGAAAGACTTGGGTGCAGCAAAGAAAATTCTGGGTATGGAAATTGTCAGAGACAGGAAAGCGAGAAAACTTTATTTAAGTCAAAAGGGGTATATATAGAAAGTTCTGTCCAGATTCAATATGCATCATGCCAAGCCGATTAGTACTCGTCACCTCGCATTTTAAACTCAAATCTGTTTTATCTCCACGATCAGATGATGAGGTTGATTATATGTCTCGAGTTCCTTATTCCAGTGCAGTTGGTTCTTTAATGTATGCAATGGTTTGTACTCGTCCTGATTTATCCTATGCAGTAAGTGCTGTCAGTAGGTATTTGTGCAATCCAGGTAAAGAACATTGGAAAGCAGTTTAGTGGATACTAAGATATCTACGAGGTACAATTGATGTTGGTTTGCACTTTGGGAGAACCAGAGATGGAGTCATTGGTTATGTGGATTCTGATTATGCGGGAGATCTTGATAAAAGAAGATCTCTTCTTTGGATATTTATTTACTGATTCTTTGGTTCTCGCTATTAGTTGGAAAGCTACTTTGCGAGAATCTGATTTGCTTTGTCCACGACGAAGCTAAGTATATGGCTATTCATCGAGGCTTGTAAAGAAGCTATATGGTTGAGGGACTGTTTGGTGAACTTAGTAAAGACTTACAGATTTCTGAGTCTTTTGTGTGTGATTTAGAGTGCTATCTTCCTTACAAAAGATCAGATGTTTCATGAGAAGACAAAGCACATTGATATTCGATACCATTTTGTAAGTGAGGTCATTGCTCGTGGTGATATTGTTGTGAACAAGATTAGTACCAACGACAATCCAGCTGATATGATGACTAAATCTCTTCCACTAAACAAATTCAAGCATTGCTTGAATTTGGTTGGTGTTTGCAATTTCTAAACAATTTAAAGTTGGCGAAGACGACTGAAGTTTTTATTTGATGTTTGAATCATTAAGCATCAAGGTGGAGATTTATTGTGTGCTGCTTAAACAATTCCCACATCAGGAATTGTTTTGATTCCACCGCCCAAATTACATATATATATATATGCATATGCATATTTTCATTTTTAATATAAAAAATCACACAGCAAAATTATATAAGAATTTTATAATTCTTATTTCTAAATTCCTTTTATATTAATTTCTAATTGCATTTAGAAATTAATTTTTGTGAGTTCAAATCTTTGGGTGTATTGGGATTTTGGTGAGTGCTTGAGTGTGCTCTTTTGTAATCCCGTTTGGAACTCTAGTGGAATATTTTTGCCGTCTTTGCCCGTGGATGTAGGCTTCGTCCGAACCACGTAAGATCTTTGTGTTATTATTGCTTTTCTTTCTTTACTCCATTTATTTATTTATTTTAGCTATTGCCATAATTAGAATCTAGTTTATTTCCGCTGCATCGATATTAAGGGGTATATGTGAAGATCGAGTAATTTTATCTACAACTCTCATTTCTAACCATTCATTTTTAATCATTCATTTATAACTACTCAATCATTTCTAACCACTTATTTTTAATCATTCCTTTCAAATCAATCAAAATAACTCATTTTTAACCATTCATTTTTAATCATTTCTTTTTTAACTATTAAAAATAACTACTCATTTTCAAATCTTCATCCAAACAAGATTTTGACTTTTAACTCCTCTATACAAAAGCTACATCCAAACGAGTTTTTGACACAATTCTCAATTTTTAACTCCTCAACATAACTTCTCAATATAACTCCTTAACCTAAAAACTACCTAAATATGTCCAACAAACGGCCCCAAACTCTGTCTCTTTGTAGTTCTCTTTATGTAAGAGTTAATCTAGTTCTCTTTGTAGGGAACTGATGCTACACTTCGCGAATTGATTTAACCTTGTAAACTCTTTAATCTTTGGCTCCTTCAAGTCTCAAACTCTGTCTTGACACCTTTTTTAACTTTGATGAAGTAACATAAGCCTCAGCATAGATATGAATGTGGGTCATCTTAAAATTTTTCAAATATATCAATCAAGTGGGTGTTGGTTATTGTTGGACTATTTGAAGCCCAAAATTGATAAAGTCATGGTTCACTTAGATTATAATACCTATTTGAACTCCCTTATTTCCTTAAGTTACTTATTTTGGTGCCTTAGTCCCATCGGTAGATTAAAGATTGATTTATTTAAAGAATTTATTCCCTCGTATTGGTTTTATTGTGTTGTGGAAACATTTATAAATAAATGTGCTAAAACCATCTAAAAATAACATCTTATTTAATTGTTAACCTCATTCAATATTTATCCAATTTTTAAATGTGTCTATTAAAAATTGTTCACAGTCGATGGTGACAGTCAAACATTTATGTGTAAGAAAAACTTTAGAACAAAAAATCAAAATTTCTTTTAAATTGACAAAGACACATACATTTTTTATTAGTAATTTGACACTATTACTTAAATAAATGAAGATATGACTTGCTTAAAAAAAAGATGAAGATATGACATCTTTAAATAATGGTTGATTCTTTTCAATAAGACATAAGGTATAAATTATAAAACAAGGTGGATAACTACAAGACAAAATAACATAGGATAAGTAAATTCTCTTTATGTTGAACCCAAAAAAAAAAAAAACCTTCTCTTAATGTCACATACCAATTCCTTTTTTTTAGGGTTGCACCCTCCATTTTTATCAAATTGCTTCTATTATTTATTATTATTTCATTCTAAATTAATCACCCTACAATGAATTGAAAAAAAAACAAACAAACAAACAATGAAGTACTAACCTAATATATATTTTAATAGCTTTAAAATATGTTTATAAAATAAAAATCTTTAAAATATTGATCAAAAGATTAGATATATCTTCAACTCACCATATTGTATCTACTTCTGCAAACAAATTAAAAGGGTAAATGCAAACAACTTATTTCTTTTTGAAAGAAATAAAATATCAATCAAATCCTTTATTTTGTCATAACAATAAAGTTGAAGTAAACTCGCTGAAAAATTGAATAGAGTAATTAAAGTTGTTATATATTTTAAGAATAAATATGCAAAAATAGAAAAATATTATAAAAAGAAATTTAATCGTCTAATAATTGACAGGGTTATAGATTATGAATTCCATTCATGACAATAATATAAATAGATTATTGATAATAATAATAATAACAATAATAATAACAATAATAATAAAGGTTTAAGCTAGCCCAAATATAACAAAATTCTCTAAAGTAATATATTATTTATTTATTTTAAGAATTGAAAGAAAAAATAATATAAGATGAAGAAAAGTAGGTGGGAGTAATGATAAGGGTAAACCAGAAATTGGAGGAAAAAGTGGGTTTGGAGTTTTTCTTTGAACGTGGATTAGTTGCCACGTGGCAGCAGATCAGTGCACGCGACTCCCACTTTCTTCAATACGCGCGCCCGCGCGTGGTCTTCTCTTCTCAAAAGCACAAACCCCTCTCTTCTATTCTCTTCTTTTTTTTATTCTATTTCTCTTTTAGTTTTAACCTCTATTTTTTATTTGGTAACTTTACTTTACCTTTTTGTACTGTCATTAATAAAATCATATTCCAAAGTTATATATATGTATATATATATATATATTTTATGTGTGGTCATTTTGTTTAGTTTACGTGCTACCTCGATTAATATTATATGATATATTATTTAACTTTATAGTATTTGGATGTCAAGAAATAGGTAGAAAGATAATTTTTAAGTAGGTGAAAACCATAAATTGAACCTATCGTATCTTAGCTCTTCAATGCTCTCTTAATCACTAAGTCGCCGATGGTAATATATGTGTATATTTATTTGTGATTGTTTGCTCCAATTTATACTTTAATTATTTTTATGGAACGGACTACTTGACTCCACAACATAAAATTCATAAGAAATTATTTTTAAATATTCATCATTGATTAAATTCATCATATCTTAATTATTTATGATATTTTTTATAATTAAGTCACATAATAAGTTTTTTTTTATATCCATAACTGTTCAGGTTAGCTTGCGTGCGCCTTAACTAATGTCACATGATATACCATCTAATCTTAACATATTTGAATGTTAAGAAAATTCATATGAAATTAATCTCGGGATGTGGCCAACTTCATAGTTGGTTAATTGTACTCCAAAAGGGCATAAGAAAAGCTAAACATGTATAATCTTACAAATTAAAGGGCATTAGTCTCGTAACTCATAAAGTTGAATTGTGATATATTCTTGAATTGAATTGTGAATTTATTCTAGCTTGGGTTTGATAACTATTTTTGTTTTTGTTTTTGAAATTTAAGCTTATTCTTATTTAAATATCCTATAATGTATTCCACATTTTATACAATGTATCCATCTTTCTTTAAGAAATTATGTGAATATATACTAACAACCTTTTAAAAACAAAAACAAACTTTTGGAAGCTACTTTTTTTTTCAAATTGTGGTTTTGTTTCTTCAAATATAGGTAAGAAGATGTAGATATCCAAGTAAGAAAAATATATTATAAGATAATTGTTCTAAGTTTAAATTAAAAAATTGAAAACAAAAAATCAGATACTTATCAAACGGGACTTTAAAGTTTGAGTTTGTTGATATTTATTTATTTATTTTATATAATGTTTATCAATTAAGTGATTTGATGTATGAGTTGTGATTTTATGTAATTTTTGTTGTGTATAGTGTTGACAAAAAGATGTTGGTGCCTTTATTAGATGAACTTAGACATCAGAACATGATATAGAATATACACATTCTAAAATTAAAAGAGGAAACAACTTGATATGTTGCCTGGAAAAATAACACAAATTCACTTGCATTAACAAATATTTGTCCAATGGAGATGTCACACTATTATTCAATTACCAATGTAAGTGATAGAGACTACATAAAATTACAATTGAGTCAACCATACTCATTACCCTTTAAATTATTTTACAAAGAAAAAGAAAGTGAATTTGGAGGATGGTTTTATTTATTTATTATTTTTTCTCTTGAAGTTAGTTGATTTTGACAGTAAACTTGTGCAATGTACAATAATCTCAAGAGAAGACCGAAAAGGAAAAAAAAGAATATACTTTTGCAGTTACATATCTTTTTTAAAAAGGATAAATACAAACTTTACAAAAAGATCACTTCTTTTCTTGCAATTCAACTCCATACATGAACTTTAAAAAAAAAACTCCATACTACATACAAACTACTAAATTTGTTGTGGATATCAATTTCATCTCTACTTTAATAATCATTTTTTAAAAAAAAAAATATTTCTTACACTACAATCATTTTTTTAATGATTTTTTATCAATTTAATTTGGTTACATTCTCAAAAAAAAAAAAAAAAACTTGATCAATTTCATTAGATTGAAATCATCAATTTTGTTTTATTCATTGATATTTTTTCTCTTTTCTTTTATTCATGAAAAATCACCAATAAACAACCGTGAGATTTTTTAATTTTCAAATTTCTAAATAAGTAAATTTTAAAAAAAAACTACCAAAAATACACAAATACTAATTAAAAAAACAACCACCCAACCAAAAGGGTAAGACTTAGATTTTATTAGAATCTTATTGGAGTTGGGTCGTTTTATAATTTTATAAATTTTTTGGATGAAGTTGGAGAAATTATGCTTACTTGTTTTTAATAAGCCTAAATCAATTCAAATTAAGAATCATATCATATATATGTATATAAAATTAATTAACAAGATAAATTTTTAACATATTAATAAACATGTATTAACAATATGAATTTGAATTTGAGTTTAATATCATATAATTTTCTTAATTTATTTTTGTATATGTTTGAGCTATAAATAGGGCTTTAATTAAAGGTGAAATGATAGTGAATACAATTCTACAACTCTACCCTAAAATATATATGATGAGTTACTAATATAAAATTTAATAGGATAACGAATTTACAAATCTTTATAATTCAACTCGAATCATGTACACGCCTTTCCTAAACCTTGTCGAATGAGCTGTTATCAGGCGACAAAAGATGATAACTGCCACGTGTCCTTCTATGATGGGGTTAAATTATAGATGACGTGGCAATAAAGAAGAGGAAGAACAAAAGTAGAGGGGCTTCAAAAGACATAGAGTTGGGGTTTTGGTTTTTGTTTTGTTGGTATTATCAATAAAGAATTTTCCCATACCCCAAATATATTATACTATATATTTATCAATTAGTCCCTCTCTCTACAACTTATGTCACACTTTAAAAGAAGGGAGAGGGACTTCAAACTTCATCCATCAAGAAATCCCTCATCTTTTCAACCAGACAAAACAAACACCCTTTTCCTTGCTACAATGCCATTTTTGTATTGCTCATCATTTGACTTTTTAGTCAACCTCAAGACCCTCCCCTTTTTCTTGTTGGATGTTTTTGAAAGTCTCCAAATAGATGAAGTACTTAATCATGATATGTTAATATATCAAAATTAAGGATGTGTTTGAGGCATCGATTTGGTTATGATAGATGGAGGATTATGATTAACGATAGATTATGATAAGCGGTAGATTATTGTAAATAGTGTTTAAGAGGCAGATTATTAATTATAACATGAGTTATGATAAACGGTATTTGAGGGGCTAGTTATGTTACAAAAAGTAATATATGTAAGGTTTAGATAAATCATAAGCATGAAAGTTTATATAAACGGGACCTAAACACACACTAATGTTTTATAAATTGTATAATTATATGATAAAATTGACAATCTTACTTAAACATAATTTGTTTGATTGGTTGTAATTAAATTTCTTTTTCCTTCTATTGGTTGATGTTGTTGTGATGCATTGGCATAAAGCCTATAATATTCTTTTGAAATTTATGATTGTATGAAATTCATTTTTAAATAAGCAATTACCATGAATTGAACTTAATTTATTATATGATAGTTTAGAATAATGATATAAATTCTAAGTACTTATGCATCCATATGTTTCATTTTCATAAAGTAGGTATTTTTATGAATGAATAATAATCCTTAAGACTTCGAATTTTTGTTCTTTTGCATTTTTTTTTTTTTTTTTGAAATCAAATGACTATCATTTCAATGATCTTTTTATCATTAAACATTTAACTTTAATAATTGAAAATGAGTTTTGAGGAAAAAGAAAAAAGAGTTGATATAAAAGATCATTATTTAGCAACGAAAATCTTTTTCTCACTTTTAACAGTTTTTTATCTGATGAAAGTTATTTTCAAAAGTCTTTTAAAAAAAGTTAGTTTCAAATTGGGATGAAACCTATCGAACAAGAAATTATAAAATATAGAAGATTTGAACAATATGATAGTATGAGAAAATTATATTTTTAGTCTTTAAGTTTGACATCTAATTTTATTTTGGTCTCTATATTTTAAAATTGAATATTGTTACACTTTCTAAAAAACATTTTAATACTGCTCACTTTTAGTTTTAGTATATTTTATAGTTTACTTTTATATTTATTTTGTTAAAATAATGAAATTTACATAAGAACTAAAATAATCACGTCATTAATATATTAAAAAATTAAATTAAATTAATTATGATTTCAATCAATATTACGATTTATATGATCTTGTTATCTCATGCATAAAAAGTAAGTATTAATGAAATGTCAGAAGTAAAAATGTTCAATTTTGAAATTTAAAGACTAAATTGAAATTAATTTCAAACCTAAAGATTAAAATATATATATATATATATATATATATATATTCAAACAATTTAATTGGTAAAAATAGTTTAAAATTCTAAATTAGATCTTGAATTAAAGATCATATATTTGTGTAAATAAATAGCAAAATAAGAAGATACTTCTTATTTCTTTATTTTTGTCGTAATTATTCAACTCACAATTTAAAATTACCATGGAATAATTTACATCTTAAAATTAGTGAATTTTGGTTTTAAAAATCTACACAAATTTGCTTCATTAGTGATAATTTATATTAATAAAACCTATTCAAGAAAAGTGTCTCCTATGAGTGTTTTTGACATTTTCAAGAGATCATAGGAATTATTGTTCCTTCAACAATCATGTAGCATATTCCTAGGAACTTGATCTATATCTAATATAAAGTTTAGTGATGGTTTCCAACTTTGCTTTCAAAATAAAATAACATATACAAGTTCATATCAATGTGAAAAGCTTTGATTATTTATGTGGATATGTAGGATAGACTCTAATTGATAGGTCAAGTGGAAATTGTGTTGATTAAATTGTAATAGATAGAGAATCGTATTGATTTTTTTTTTATGAGACGATTTTTTTTAAAAAATGAAAATTCTCATAGTCAACAAATTTAAAAAGTCGTTTACAAAAGTTAAGGATAACAAAACATGTCTAATCGTCTCTAAGACAAGTAAGAAAACATGTCGAGTATAGAATAATGTCCTAAATTCTTAGTCTTTATCAACTTTATTGCAAGTGGAAAATGTTGTTGGAGTTAATACCCTAATCCTATGCAATAAATGTAATTATTTGAGCATTAAAAAAATATGATGGTTTGTTTAGTAGGTTCATGTAATTTAAATTTTGGTATACGACTCCTCTTTTTTTAATACCAGTTAATGGAGGGAGATTACAAACTTTACGTAGAGAGTATCATTATTCTCAAATAAATGAGAGTCAAATACAGATTTTTAAGATTGAACTTACGATTATGATGTTGAACTGGATCACACCAGTGTAATTAAAATAAAATTACTTCCAAAATTAAAAAGAAAGAAGAAGATAAAA
This sequence comes from Sicyos edulis, assembly GCA_036507275.1. Taxonomy (NCBI): domain Eukaryota; kingdom Viridiplantae; phylum Streptophyta; class Magnoliopsida; order Cucurbitales; family Cucurbitaceae; genus Sicyos; species Sicyos edulis. Next base: position 4,875,385 of record CM071857.1, on the reverse strand, counting down.
GTTGTAGTGGTTGGATATAATTTCCTACATCCACTTTCAAACCAATGGCCAAATTTCATTATTTGCATATTCTCAAATACAAAAGAGAGAATAAATAATTTCTTACCTAGGATTGATTCATGGTACATCTAGTGATAGTTAATTTTTCACGAGTTATCTTGAAACTGATTTAAAAGAAAAAATGTGTTTGAGATATAAATATTGTATTTTATATTGGTTAAATGAAGGAAATATCATGAGTATTTAAATGATGACAACCATTTTTATTAATATAAGACTTTTTGAGTGAAACCAAAAAGAGAGTCGTGATCATATCAATGTGGAGATTCAAGTAGAATTGTCGTCCTCATCAATATATTGTAAAGTTAAATAGTTTATCTCGTGAGAATAGTTGTCTTAACATAACTCAATCACCAACATTCAGCAATAAATTAGAACAGGTTAGAGATTAGACCAACCGAAAGTGGTGACCAAAAGAGGAGAGATGAATTCTACATCTTCAAAGATGCCACCTTAGATGCCCTTCAAAAGTTGAGACTTATCCTAACATCATAGGAAGCTTATTGTTATAGCAATTTAGTTCTACAAAGAAAACAAAGAGACAGAGATAACAAACAAAAAAGGAAAAAAAAAACAGTGTTGAAGAGATTTCAAAGTTGAAGAGTAAGATTTGGGTATGTTGGGTTAGTTAATTGTTATTATTAATCTTAATCTGAGTATGAGCTGGATCCACTCTCTCAAAGAGTGACCCACTTTGAATAATAAAATATTTCGATAAACCAATGAACAACCAGCCCCTAAATAGCAGCAGAGAAATGGAGCTCAAACCACGAAGAACAGGGTTCTTCATCCCTTCTGCTCCAATCTCCAATTTCCTTAATCTTTCTTTAATTTCGGCTTAACCCCAGATGGATTCTCTTTGTTTTCCCACTTTTTGACTCGAAAAGTGAAGTGGGAAATGCAGCTATTTCAATTTTTGGGGGGTTTTTGTTGATTTGCTGGTTTCAGATTTGGGGGATTCTGAATCGAGTTGTGGGATCCATGTCTACGCCAAGTTCGAGCTCTGTAAGGAAGCCTAATGAAGCTGTTGCCGACCAGTTTCCGGCCGGTCTTCGTGTTCTTGTTGTTGATGATGATCCGACATGTCTCATGATCTTGGAGAAGAAGCTTCGTATGTGTCGTTATGAAGGTACCCTTTTCGATTTTGAGTCGTTTATTTCTTGAATCTTTATTGTTCACTTGGTTTTTCAAGTACCCTTATGAGATTTAGTGAAATTACTGTCATTTCTGTTGTTGTTTGTTGTGCTTTGGTTGTTCCTTGAGTTTCAATTTTGGATGTGGGGTTGTCACAAACGGGTGGCGCCATGGTCGAAGGCTTGAGTTTTGAAGATGTACTTGCCTCAAGGTCCAGGTTCGAGATTCACCTCTCATCTCTCCAGTGCCTGACTTAAGGACGGGCTTGGTTACACTGGATATCCGGCTATAGTAGGGCGAAGCTCTGATTTTCAGGTTTAAAAAAGAAATAATTTGATATGGGGGTTTATTTAGAATTTGAGATTTGGATACTGGGTTTTGTTTTGTTTTCCCCCTTTTGTAGGTTTTCTTGATTTGTGATTGTGGGTTAGTTTCAATGTTTATGAGTTTGCTGTAAGTTTGGTTTGTTTTCATTCTTAATCTCTTTTTTGAGTTGCCCATCTTTGGATTAGGGAACATGTCTGTTAATTGATGAATGGTAAGCAATTAATGGAAAGTTTGTCTTGTTTTGGGGCATTATAGTAACGAAATGTAGCCGAGCCGAGGATGCGCTTTCGCTTCTCAGAAGGTATAGAAACGGATTCGATATTGTTTTGAGCGACGTGCACATGCCAGACATGGATGGATTCAAGCTTCTGGAATACATTGGACTGGAAATGGACTTGCCTGTAATAAGTAAGCAATACATTGGTTCAATTTCAAGTTCATAATTCTGAATGATGTAGCTTGATTGATTGATTGGTTTTGAATGCGGATTTGTGTAGTGATGTCGGTGGACGATGGAAAGAGCGTTGTCATGAAGGGAGTGACTCATGGTGCTTGTGACTATTTGATTAAACCTGTTGGAATCGAAGCGCTGAAGAACATATGGCAGCATGTTGTTCGCAAGCGGAAGTATGAATGGAAGGACTTGGAGCAATCTGGTGTGGAGGATGGGCAGCAAAAAACAAACGAAGAAGCAGAATATTCATCTTCTGCTAATGAAGGAAGTTGGAGGAACTCAAAGAGGAGGAAGGATGATGTAGATGATGCCGAGGAGAAGGACGATTCATCGACCCTCAAGAAACCGAGAGTTGTTTGGTCCGTTGAGCTTCACCAACAGTTTGTGGCGGCTGTTAATCAACTAGGAATTGATAGTATGGATTTTCTTCTCATCTTTTTTTCTTGCGCTTCATTATTTCATATGAGTATGTATGCCTGTAGAGAAAATTGTAAAGTTGTGGTGAGTAATCTTGTGAGAGCCTGAAAATGCTAAACCAATATAATTTTTTCTTTTGCAACCCTCACTTAGTCTTCTGGGATAAAATATTCAGAAAATCCATGTCCTCATTGACTCCATAAATGAAATTCCATAATTGTCTTTTTGAAGGTTTCTTTTGAGGTTTAGTATGATTTTAGATCTCTTGAGTTTAAGCATTGATTTTTTGTATTTTCTTGTAAAATTTGTGGTAACCCTTCTCTTACCTTTGTAAAATACAATCCATATTTACAGAGGCTGTTCCCAAGAAGATTCTGGAGTTGATGAATGTTCCTGGACTCACTAGAGAAAACGTTGCCAGCCACCTTCAGGTAACGACCGACCGAGAATTGCCTTTTTCTCAAGCATTTGTCTATTTTCTTTTTTTGCTTTATGTTTGTTATTGAATTATGTTAAATTACCAATCAACTCAAAAGCTTAAGCTGGTGGGTTGAGGTAAATTTAATTATATGAACTTTCTGTTCTGATACTATATTAAATTATATTAAATCACCAATCAACCCAAAAATTTAAGCTGGTGGGTTGGGGTAAATTTTATTATATCAACTAATACTTGCTCTTTTAATGCTTAGAAATATCGCTTGTACTTGAGAAGACTTAGTGGAATGACACAACACCAGAGTAATTTGAACAACTCATTCATGAGTGCCCAAGATGCATTCGGCCCCTCTCTAAACGGGCTCGATCTTCAAACTTTGGCTGCTGCCAGTCAACTCCAGCCTCAAAGCCTTGCTACGCTCCAAGCAGCTGGATTTGGTAGGCCTACAGCAAAACCAGGCATGCCTATGCCTCTTGTTGATCAAAGGAATCACATTTTTAGCTTTGAAAACCCGAAGTTGAGATTCGGTGATGGACAACAGCCACATTTGAACGGTAGTAAACCAATAAATCTACTTCATGGAATTCCAACGACGATGGAGCCAAAACAACTGGTTAATCTGCAGCAGCATTCTGCACAATCTCATGGAAACATGACAATGCAAGTTAGCCCCAAAGGGAGCCAAACTAGCTCTTTACTATTGCAGTCACCTCAACCACAAGCTAGACAGATCCTAAACGAAAGTACTGCAACTAGCGTTACAAAGCTTCCACCAACAATACAGCAGTCAGTTTTACCGAATGGAACTACCGGTGCGGTTTTGGCTAGGAATGAATTTGCAACTAACAGCAGAGGTGGAGGGTACAATCTAGTTTCACCAGCCTCAACAATGTTAAATTTCCCCATGAACCAAACTGCAGAGTTGCCTGGTAACAGTTTTCCTCTTCAGAGTACACCAGGAATGTCGACTATTGTTCCGAAGGGAAGGTTTCCAGACGAGGTTAACTTGAACATCAGAGGATCTGACAGTTTTGTGCCAAGCTTTGATATGTTTAGGGATCTGCATCCTCAGAAGCCAGATTGGGACTTGCAACATGTAGGCATGACTTTCGATGCTTCGCAAGGCAGTCTCGACATTCCACCCTCAGCCTTTGCTCATCAAGGGTATGCCTCTAGCCAACAAAATGGACAAAACAGGAACACATCTCCGGCAGGGAAGGGCATGTACTTGTCAGAAGAAGGAAGCGGCAATGGGAGTCTCGATAGGAATGCATGTCAACAATTCAACCCCCTTTTCGTTGACGGTTCAGTGAAAGTTAAAGTGGAAAGAGCTTCTGAAAGTAGCAATCAAACTGACCTTTTCTCTGAACACTTTGGTCAGGAGGACCTAATGAGTGCACTTCTTAAGCAGGTTAGACTGCAGTACCTTTGTATTTCGCTCAACCCACCTCCCCGGCGTTCATAAGATGAAACTCGGTAAGTTCACCGTGTTTATTACTAACAAATGCTGTAAATATTTTGTTTCACAGCAACAGGGAAGCATTGCAACAGCTGAAAGTGAGTTGGAATGGATGTTTCATCATAATACTCCTGTTTAGAATGTTGCTCTAGCTTGCAAAGCACAAACAGGCATAACATTTCAGCTGGCAGACAATGTAAACAGATCAATTAGCACCAAAGCATACTATGCAAATTGCATATGTGCAGATTCTTTTGACCGCTTCCACAGAGAGACTGACTCTAGTCTGCTTGTGGAATCGGCCAGTACTGCGGTGCTCTTGACACATGGAATCGAGATTTTTTATGCAAGTGCCAGGTTTTAGGAACCCCTTTATGACTCCAATAACCCACACACTCATCCTATGTTCAAACCAAGTGCAGTTCAGTTCACTTTCATGTACATATTCTGTTAGATTGTTCAAGACACCAGTCTAGTGACACTCGGCTATCCTTCTGTACTCGTAAAATTTTGAGATTTTCGTTTACACGTCTGTTCGCTGCCATTGATTTTTGTCTCGATTTCAATAATTTTTGCTCTGTTCTTAAGGTATATAAGCTCTAGTTTGAAAAAAGATTTATGGGCTGTTGTATCCCCTGGCTTACTTGTATGAGCATCAAGTTAGTAATAATAATATGATTGATTGACAAGAAAATTGAGAAATTGAAATTATGAGTTGAGGGAAGCCGCTATTGACACTAAAGCAAGGGAGTCATAAGAGATTATGTAAAATAAGATTGGTTTGAATCTTCGTTTAGTCCTTAAAAATCTTATAGTTATTTCTTTGACTTCCTACCCTTTTAAATACATGTACAATTAGTTTTTGAGTTTAATTACAAAACTAAGTCCATGAACTCACAGGATCATGTTTGAGTTAATGAACTTTGAAATGAAATTGAATTTGGTATTGTAAGACAGAATTAAAAGTTGAGGGGACAAAATTTAATTTTATGATTAATAGATCAATTAATTTTTAAAAATGTAATATATGATGGATATGTTAGGCACAATTGAAAATTATTTGAATAATGGTAAGTTATTTATTAAACAAACTAAAAAACATAAAAATTAATGGACTATGGGTTTCAAAAAAAAATCATGGACCATACTTATAATTTAACATTAGTTTTTGTTAATATCCACTTTTTTCCCTTTTTTAATTCAACAATAATTAAAAAAGAGTAAAATTTTAAAATTGATACTATGTCCGTACATGTAGGTGAAAACATAAATTCCCATGACCCTACATTTTTTTTAATTAAATTTAAAATGAAAATAAAAAAGGGTCTGATTAGTATTTAGGGATTTAGTACAGATATGATTATTAGATTTGAAGTTGTCAATTGGTTCCAGAGGTTTCAAAATGAACAATAAATGACTTAAAAAAAGAGTAAGAAAGAAGACTAAGTAGACACCAACCTCAAACCTAATCAACCAAAATGTATTTTGCACTAGTTATTTTATTCAAAAGTAAAGAGTTTTGAGCCCAAAAATTGGATCTTATCAAGTCAACAAATTTCATGAGAAGAAACTTTCCAATCATGTATATATATATTTTGAAACCTTCCAATCATATATTTACCCAAAAGGAATTTGAAATAATCTATCAAAAGGGGAAAATAGGGGGTCTAACTTTAGAACAATAAGTTCTCAAAAAAAAAAAAAAAAAACTTTAAGATAATAAAAATTACAAAACTTCAAAATAAAGTTGTTGCCACCAAAAGCCATTCAGAAACAATCACATGACCAACCCCTTTCTCCAACATATATAATATATTGTAACAGCTAAAAAAATACAAGCCATGAGGACTGGCAGACCTATGATCCATTTTAGAACACATATTTCTTGATCTTCTTTCATTTCATGTAGCTTCTTTTGTCTAGCGAGAGCATAAAATCTATCATTTCTCAGAGTATTGATATGTCAGTCTCTGAAATATTCCCTATCATCTTCAATCCCTCAAAGAATACAAAAAAATGAACAGCAGCTACAATACAATGTGATCCTTCTCATACTATCCAGGCTATTGTTGAATAAACACAAACACGAATAGTAGTATTAGAATGCTCGGAATGAACGAAGCTAAGTTCCTCCGGCTGTCGTTAGCTGGGAATATTTTTAGAAGTTGGCATTCTTCCCCATTGAAGAACACTTTTGTAGGGAACCCATCTCCTGCAGCTATGTTAAGACCTTGTATGTTCTTCTTTGTAAATGAGATCACAGATTGCTGTTTACCAGGTACTCGTGGATCCCTCGCGGGGTTGAGTCCGTCTGTTTCGCCCACGAGATAGTTAAGTCCTTCATGACCCTGCATAAAGATCGTATTATTGGAACCATCCAATTCCAAGGTGGTTGCATTGAACGAGTACATTGCCTGGAAACCGGGTGCTGCTTTCTTCATCTCAACTGCAGCAAACCAATCTGCAAAATTCACTTCGTCCCAGTTGAAGAGAGTTATCCTTGCACTCCATCCATCTCTATAATCGGTATACAAATGCCAATTGATACTGACACCGCAGTTATCCGCACAAGGCATTGGGTTAGGAATCGGGTAATGTTTAAGACCAGCCCAAGCAACAGCCAGGGTAGTCCTATTCTCAAAGGGAACAAGAAGGGCTTCAGGTGGGAGGAGCATTGCAGGGGAGGTTGCATTACATGTACGGCCAGAGTTATGCGAACATCCACAAGCACACGTTCCGCACGGAACCACAGAATCATTGTAGAAAGCCGAAAACGAAACGCAGCACTTCGGCGTGTCATCCTTGACGTGTGTTATATTACAAACAACCTGCCAGCTAGCCACTGCAGTCGAATTCAACAGTAAACCACTTGCGTCCGGAAATTCACTAGGACTAACTCTCACTGGAACACCACATATATATGAGGGGTTGAGAAGGCCACTGATCTTCCAATTCTGAGGTGGTGTAATCTGGGATCTATTGAGATCAGGTGGCATTTTAAAAACTTGCATCTGAAATGCAGAAATTGACTTAGTCGGGTCCATATGAGACGGCAAGATAGTCCCATTACGACAGCAAAAAGGGACCAACCCGAGAGTGGTGTCGTTGGCCTTAGTTGGAGGCAAATCAACAATAGTTGGCTTTCTTTCGCAACTTAATACATTGGAAAAGTCTAATTCGCGATAATAAGCACCTTGTCTACCGAAAATGCAATCAGTAGAATCAACAACAGAAGGATGAGCCCCTTTCATCGAATAGATAAACTCATCCCTCATCCATTCCCAACTCAATTTCCAATAGTCAAGACGACCAAGAGGATTATGGTTAGAGATTGTGACTTGTGCCCAATAACTTGAATCATAGGTCCTTGTCACATCATACATGATTGTTAGATCGCCATTTCGGCGAGGCAAGAACTCTCCACTAGTTGTGATGTTTGTTTTAACATGTGGATCGGGTTTGCAACAAACGTTCATTTCACTCTTTCCTGATATTTTGAGAAATAAAAATCCAATTCAAACTCAAACCAATCTCAAGAAATTGCAGAAAGAAGCAAAGGGAAACGAAAGTTCCCAAATCCTCCAAGAAATGAAAGCCCACCAAGAACTAATCAAACGCCCAATCATAAATGTAAAACTAAGCAGATCGTAAAACTTTGGCCTTTTTTCATAACCATTTCATTTTTTGTTTTTTATTTTTAAATTTAAGCCTACAACAACTACTTTCTACATCTAACTTGTATTTTTAAAAACTAAATCAAATTTTAAAAACAAAAAATTATTTTGGTTTTTGAAATTTAATTTGCATTCACATACTTAAGGAAGATAAGCTTAAATTTAAAAAACTAGAACTTGGGGAATCACCAGAACCCAAACTTATAAAAGCAGAAACCCAGATTGTACAAATCACCAGAATCAAGCATTGTTCAAACAAAGTTGCTAATACAAAACAAGCAGAAACAAACCCAGATTGTAAAATTTTCCAACAACAGAGAACCTGGTCAGAAACTACAGAAGATTTGGAATAAATCACTAGAATCTAGAAAAGGGGAACCAAGAACAGCAAATTCAATCCAAAAACAAACAGAAACCCAGATAGCAAAACGGTGCAACGACTAAGAAACTGATCACAAACATCACAAAATCTTTTTTTTGAAACAAAGGTAACCACGCTCATCCTTAGGCTAGGCACTTGGAGATATCGAAGGAACAATATCACAACTGAGTCTCAAACCTGAAATCTTAAGGGGAGCATATCCTCAAAACTCAAGTCATCAACTAGTGTGTCACCTTTGGGGACTAAGAAACCGATTACAAACATCACAAAATCAAGAATAAACCACCAGAAACTAGAGAAAAATGACGAATACCTCGAAGAGTTGGCCTAGGGCATAAAAACCCATCATTAGCAAGAGAAATATTCGCAGGCATAGGACTATTGGGAGGCGCAACTCCAAATTGGGTCCCAACCAATTTAACCTGGACTTGCATCTGAGTCAAATCTCCAGCAGTTTCAACCGCCGTCTTCAAATCCGTCACCGGAAACCCAGCAAACACAGTCCCATTACCGACCTTTCCCGGCACGGAAACCCCATCAAAGAGGACGGCGCCGGCGGCAGAGACCAAGAACTCATTATGCTGAAACCCCACAAAAACCCTCCAGGATTTGAGCTCGGAAAGGCCGTTGTTGAGAATCGAGAGAGTTGACTCGAATCGGAAGGGCTGTTGGGCTCGGTCAGTGAGATTTGGGGGAAGCTTGGTTCCTTGGTTGAAGGTGTAGGATATGAAGATGTCGTTGCAGGAATCGGCGGCCGGCGGCGGCGGCGCTTGGATCGTTGGCTGAGAAATGGAAAAGGGTATGGCGGCGAAGATCAGGAAGAGGATGATCAGATCGGCCATGGCCGTGGCCGTGATTTTGGGGGTTTGAAATTTGAGGGAATTTGGAGAGATCAAATGCGTGGATTGTGGGAAAGTGTGGAATTGGTGGAAACAAAATTCAAACCACGTTTGTTTGCTTGTTTGTTTGTTTGTTTGTTTGTGTTGTGAAATTTGTTTTTGCTTTGTGATGAAATTTTTTTGAATATAAAATGGGAGTGTTTGAGTTGTTCAAAGGGCAGGAACCAGTGAAGAGACTATCCGTTGATTCATTCTGTTTTTTTTTAGTTTCTTTTTTCCCATTAGTATAATTGAATTTTAAAAAAAAAATGTAAGTGGTTGGAGGTGAAAATTCGAACTTTTAATCTTTCGGGGTACAAAATGTTGTTCTAATTCGATTTCTTTTGATTTTAACTTTAAAGTTGAATTTCATCAATGAATTGTATATATTATACATAATGAAAATGAGTCGTTAAAATCGGCAGCCTGCACATGCATAAGAGTATGGACAACTTCATATCTAGTATTTTGTATCAAAATCATCATAATTTTTTTTTTTAGTACATAGTGGGAGGAGTGGGACCAACAAACCCTACACAGAGGGCACAATTGCTCTCAAATAATAAAGTCTCATGACCGTGAAGTTGAAATGAATTAACACCAGACAAAATAACCAACTGCGCCACTGACACTTGGTTGAAACATAGGATTTAAATTGAAAAAAAAAACCTAAAATTGTTATTATTTAAAAAGAAAAAGGAAAAAAAACAGCTAAATGAATACTTTTCCACTCATTAGGTTGCTTAGGCATTGGGCTCAAATTAGCAGTTCAAGCCCAATAATGAAAAGCATTGGGCCTCTTGGCTCATTTTTCTCACTGCTCTTCTCTGTATTTGCACTAAAGCATTACAAAATGAAATGGCCATTGTTTTTTGAATGGGGGTTTGAACCTTTTCTTCAAAAGATAATTCTTTACTGTCAATGATCTTTTCCTAAACTTGAATCTAAGAAAAGAAAATAAAAGAAGCAGCTATTGACCTATATATTTATTTAAAAAATTATAGGTTTGAATCTCATTTAGAATAATGTGAGGATAGAGATTCAAACTCCTAATTCTTTTGGTAAATATTTTTAATATGTCTTAACTGATAAAATTAAAATTTAGAATATTAAGTTTCAAGAGAATAAAGTTGTGAAAAAAATATAGGAATTGTATGACAT